>JAHHFK020005913.1:0-268482 GCA_024533555.2 Aedes koreicus
CCCAAGCAACCAAAAGTTCGAATTTTACTTGAGATGAGAACTCAGAAGTTCACATTCAGTTGAAATTTAGTTCCATGGAACTTTTTTGCTGAATAACAAGACACTTCACGGACAAACAGAACTTAATTTTCTTTAAAGTGTCATTAATATTAAAAGGAACTTAAAAGTTCGAGAATAGTTTTTTCTTGCTATTCAACCCAACCTTCAAGTTCATATGTTGATAGTTGAGAACTTGATTTGAACTTCAAAAAATCTCTAACACAAAGTTCAATAAAAGTACCAACCGTACTTTTATTCAGCGCAAAAGTTTACAATACATCTATGTTGAACTACTTTCCTACTTTTCGAAGTACACGTAAAGTTCTGAGTAAAACTTTAGAAAATGTAAAAACGATTGTTTACATTTGAAGAGTGATCTGGTGTTGTACTTCAAGTTTGACAAGATACAAGAGCAAAGAATGGATTTTTCAAAAACATTAAAAAAGAACGGCTTATTTTATTACCATCGTAAAAAACTGTTAGCTTAATTAACGGTTGGATAGTCATGAAGGAAATGAATATATTTTTTGGCTCAGGAAGTACTAGCACATCGGTCCCAAGCTCGGTCCCAAGCTTAATCCCAAGTAACTCAAAGAAAATCATCATTTTAGAATGAATTATAATATTTTGTTTTATAAATATATTATAAGTGTTTTGCAAAATATGTCACGTTCTGAGCGGTTTGAATCATTCATATTTTATAAGATCAATGGGCCAAACCAGTTTTCTCTGACTATGATTAAGCTAAAAATACTTTTTTCACTGCTGCGAGTGATTTATTCCTTATAGTTGTTTGTTAAAACATTGTTCTATACATTTATAAAACATAAACAGGGCAAGATTTTATAGATAGTATAAAACACTGTTGAAATAACATTACATCAACCATGTTTTGCAAAACATATTTTGTGACATAAGGATGGATTTGTTGTACAAGATTGTGGTTTCATTGCCAACGAAAAGCAAATCGTAGATACTAAGAATAAACTTTTCAATCATCGGAATTGGTATAGTAAAGAAGCTACAAACCTTTCACGCCAAGGACTAGGGTTCGAATCCCATACCTGGCGCTGTTTTATTTTTGTATGAGGTTTTATTTTTTTTCACCTTTTGTTTTATAAGGCTGCATATTTTGTGCTTTTTACGTCATATTAAAGTATGAAATGAAGTTAATTGCTTATTAATTGCATGTATTTGTCATTGGACAGTATTTTCAACTTGTTTATAACAAGCTGTGTTGCTTGGGATGATTCGCCCCTAATAACGTAACTCACACCAATACACCCTCAAATATTCTGTCAAAACAACATAGCGAATCAAAACAAAAACAAAGATACTAGGTACTGAAAAGCGCAAAAGTGCATAGCAAGGCGCAGACTGCAAGGTTTACTTCGGAACTAGGGGTTCTACAACAGTTAACCAATTTCAAATCGCTAGTTACACATTGATTGTTGGCTAAATGGGATGCGGAAAATTAAGCTGTCACTCAACAAGCTAATTAATGTGTAGTTTTTTTTTATTTGAATGTTTTTTTATCCTGCTTTATAGGAAAACAATAGCCTACCACATCACAAAATGTTTCAAACGAAAGAGAAATTGGGACCGATTACCCAAGACATACATCTCCGTCCGAAGACAATTGACCTGAAGACGATGACAGCGAAATGGAAGATTTTCAGGAAAGTGATGATGACTCATTAGATTATTGATATTCATCATTTGAAATAGATAAATATAGTGCTGCATTGGATTAAATGGATTTGAATGAGTGCATTAGGCAATCACACGAATCCATAAATCTAATATTGGTGATTAACCCTAATTAAAATCAGATTAAAACTACGATTGAATCTATTGTAGAAGAACATATAAAAGAATGGTAGATACTAAAGGCTATATTGTTCTCAACGATAAGGTAACATTTAAAATTATTGTTTTCCACCATAGAATCTATTGTTGATGACGATTTTACAATAGAAATGCAGGGTTGTTATGTATCGTAACAATTAAACAATCAAGTTTTTCTCGAACAGTTTCAAACAAAAACCATTTATTTTATTGTCTTTTTACTGGTAAAATTTTCGCTACAATAGACTTTATTGTCTATGAATTATACTGATAATAGTGTCGTTTTAGTAGAAGTATACATGAACAGTATAGTTTGCAGTTCAACAACAAAACTTATTATAAATTTATGGTTTTGTATTGTAATCCTATTGTAAATTTTTATTCGGGAAAAGGTTGCCCGTTCCGCTTATGAAGACATCCTGGCAAGCAACTTCCGAAATTTTTAAAGTTGCTGGAGGACAATATTGGTACAAAGGTATTAAGCAGTGTCTGATTGATTTTGTTCGGTAAGACTCAATATAAGTAATTGTACTGACCTTATAGGGTAATCCTATTTTGGCTACTAATTTGAATTACATGGCTATATTCCCAAACACTCAAACTGAGGAGTCGTTACATAGCGTGATTCTAAATTAATCAAAACGATGTAGGATTATAGGGAACAAAAAAGTACTAATGCATGGAATCAACGCTTCGAGTAAAATCATAACATAAACCACCCAGTCCCTATGGCACAGTGGTAAGTATCCCGGTTTTAAAGAGGAGGACTCGAGTTCGAAACTAGCTAGTAAGTATTTATGAAAAATTTAATTTAACTAAGAAAATATCATCAAATTGAACTCAATCATCATTTCATTACACACAGCACTCTAAAAATAAATTTGCGGCAGGATTAGAACAAAAACAAGAACAAAAATGTCGAACACATATGTCTTTTTTTTTTTTTGTTTTGTTGAGTTCGTTTGACGTACTTTTTAAGCTGAATAGCATTCTCTACAACCTCTTGAACGAACCTTCTGTGAACTTCAAAGTTTTCTTTAGAAGTTTATAAGAATGCTGCTAGCAGCTTAATCATTGAATGCGAACTAGAAAGTTCGGTTAATTACTTAAAAAGTAAGCTGAATAGAATTCTCATCATAATCCTTCGATTAGCTGGTTAAGCCAAAAACACCCTTTTATCAGAACTTTTGGTTGCTTGGCATTGAAGTTCAGTTGACGTCAACATAGTGTTCATTTAGCTCCTATATACTAAATCTGCACATTGCTTCTGAGAATTTAACTGAGAAAGTTTTATCCTTCAACTTAATATGCGTACACTGCTAGATGCATTTTCAAGAAAATCCGAAGAAACTCTTATTTTGTGAATAACTTTAGATAACCTTAGTATAGCGATGATGCTTCGGCATCTAATTGCTTATCAAGCTCCTTTCCATCAAATCTGTTTATACGTTTAAAAAATTAGGATGAGAAAAATCTAATTCTTCGACTTTCTAATATTTCTGTAGCTATTTCTCAAATCCTTGTATGCAATTTGAAATAAAATCTGATGAATTCATATTTTGTGAATAATTTAAGAATTAATGAGGATATCGATGATGTTTTGATATCAAATTGCTCGTTAAGCTACTGCATATCAAATCTGTGCATTGGTTTGTAAATTCAGAAATGATAAAAGTTCTATTCCCTTCATATTTCTGTAGTTATCCTCTTAACGCTTTGGTGGAAGCCAATACAGTGAAAGATTCCAATTTGTTCTATCATATAAACTTTTGTGAATATTTGGAATTTTATGATGCATTTTCTATGTTAAATTGGATGATCTTTTTATTTGAAACTATCAGATTTGATTCAGGTATGGTAAAATTCTTGGAGGATAAGGATCTGTAGTTATCTCTCATGGAATCCTTACAAACAGCTGGAGGATATCTGTGGTTGATCATACTCTTCACTCTTTGTCTGGTTGGTTATACTTCTGAGATTCTCGCATTTCTTAGTGTTATTTTTCGTACTCCTGCTCTGACTCTATACTCTATTTGGGATGGATTTCTTGGTTTGATAGACTCTCTTGACGGTGTTTAACGATGAGTCTGCGGATATCTAGAGAAATTCGTTTTTCTTCTCATTTTATTGGATTGAAACGCACTTGATATCAATAACATTTAAGTTTTTTTTTGACGTTTCTATGCGGTTCGAGTGGGCAGAAAAGCATTTGCCAACCCCCAATGACAGACTAACTTAGTTTCGTGTAACTACTTGCTGACCGTAGATGTCGCCGCCCCCGCAACGTAAACATTGGGATCGACCCTGGCAGATGCACCGATTTTTTTATTCGGTGCAGCATGTTTTTGTTATGTCATGAATGAATTGCTGCAAAACAACAAGCAAGCGTACCCTATCCGAAGAGTCAATTATTGTATTCACGGTACAACTTCAGTTTTATGCAATTTAGATCTTGAAATTTCCTTCGAGCAAAGGTTTAACCGCGGCGTTTCCTGAACCATTGATTTGTTCATTTCGAAGTGTTGCTTCACGTTGTCTTTTGTGAACACTACGACAGTCGCGCGGTGTATTGTATCCAACGAATCTGAGAACAATTGAAGGTTTTTGTTAGCCACAGAAACCGTTTTAACAATGATTTTTTTTTTGCTTTTATTTACTGAGGTATTTCATGTAAAAGATTTACCCTTACGCTAGGAGGAAGCGGATGTCAAGATTCGTATATGAATGTCCTACCTTGTTACCTCTCTCTCCCTTACGACAGGAAGTTAAAAATGGCCGAAAATTGCGTTACGTTATATTAGAACGAATGTTTGCCACCTCGGATGAATTGTCACTGTACTCGTATCATTTTGATCGAGTAACTGCTTGCTTCGAGATACAAGATTCGTTTGCAGAGTTTTTTCAAGTCAAATTTCGAGTGAGAAGCGAAAAATTCAAGTGGTTGAGGGATTTTCGGCGGTATTTGGAACAAGTGAATTTATATTTGATTTTTTTTTGTACATTATTGAACTTAAGTTGCTAGTATACAAGTAGTGTAGAACTTTAAATTACTGGTTTGGCAAACAAACAAATCGATTCGGCCTCCCATACGCTATTTTACTATCGGAAATATTCAAACGGCTTACAAACAAATATTCAAAAATAATGGACTTCATGTTTGAACGATTCCTTGAAACTCTTGCGCAATTGATGATTGACCACATTGACCACTTAGGAAATGCTAATCGACTCCCTCATCCCCTTTGAAATACGTTGTATATGAAGCAATTAAACCTTTTGTACCGATTGTCACACTTAATACCTCTTCAATGCTTGATGTAATTTATGTACGACACACTGTTATGTTTTCCACTGGTTTCGTGTACATTGCAAGCGTAAAATGTAACAAATTTTACATTAACATTTTTTATCGCATTCCGACCTTTTATGAAGATACGCTAGTTTTTTTTTCCGGTTTGACACGTTTGACGGTACAATAAATTTCTGAGTTTCAGTGGCAATGTACTAGAAGTGTCAAATTGTTCCCGGGTTGGCATTCTCACGCTGTACGCCAAGATGCACAGTTGTGGTTTTAGTAGTGCGTACTTTATTTTGTCCAGCTGAAAAGCGAATCATGCAGGCATTTTATCAAACTATTAAAAATATATGCAATATAAAGATGTAATGATGTGGTATAAATTTTATGAATTAAAAATACTACATTTTATCCATATGAACTGTATTGAAATATCTAATGCCGAAAAAGTTATAGCGATTTGAATTTGATTACACCAGGTGCGTACTTTATTTTGTTCAGTACTGTAGGAGCTGTGATTTGGGAAAAAGGCTGGATTCAAGCGACATATTGAAAAGCCAAAACAATGGAGTTGTAAATTTTAACTCTAAGTTTTTTATAAAAATACGGCTGGAATACCGTCAGATCCACACCCTTTCGTCCGATTTTCATACGATCGGAACTATGAATCACAAAGCAAGGATTCCAAGACTCATTCCATACGAAATCGTATGAAATGAATACTGTTTAGAGGTTCCATTTCCCGACCAATTTGCTTGTCCCGGGATTCGGGATAAAATTTGTTACTTGTTCCGGGAAATCCAGGATCCCGGGAAATTTTTTAATGTGCTTAAAAACGCAACTTTGTGGTAAGGAATATGTTTTATTCACCAATAAAAAAAATCAATGGTTCAAATCAAGTAACTGGTCTTATTAATTAGAATTCGTTCTCTGAAAATACGACTTCAAGAAGCAAATGTTATTAATGCTTTCATCGGACAGTGAGGTTCGCTTTTTAGAACAGATATTTTCGGAGTTCGAAAAGATGCGCTCGCTATCGGTTGACGTCAGTTTGATTGATTTTAAGCCGCCGAAAATGATTTCAAGATTCGGGCTCAACTTGCCATGTAGCTCAAAAAGTGACAGCTCTTTCACAATTACTTTTGAAAAATCAATCATTGCCGAATTTGTCTGGGACGGGTTGGCATATTCCTTTATAGCCGATTCCAGTTCTTCACGCATTCTCGATGGTGTCGATCCTGAATCGTCATGCATACAGGACAATCCAGTATTCAACTCGGCAGCATCATCATCGGTCTGTCTTTGGCAGTCTTGCCACAATCGAACTCCCAGTTCCTTGATGAACTTAATCATTTGCGTTTTCGATGAGCTTTCCAGTTCTGCTGGCACTTGCGTTGCCAACGGAAGACCTTGAAGGAACTTCAGCGCTGTTTATTTCCTTTTGGCGCCGTTCGTTGACTCTCTTCGTGACTGCATCGAAGAGGTCGTTTCTCACTTTGGAGTTACTTTTCTCAAGCTTCGAGTACAAGAAACTCAAGCTACCTTCCGCAGACAGCAATGTAGCATCTCGTCTTTCCAATGCTTCCGAAGCGAGTCTGATTGGCTGAAGAGCTTCCTGAAGGTTTTTTGCAACTTCGAAATCACTGTCCAACATAAGACCTGAAAGGCCTATTTCGGAAAGTGTCTCTTTGATGCAATCAAAACCGCGAATGAAGTGCTCCAGCATCGTTTCAGTCGAATTCCAACGAGTTTTGACGTCCACACACAGTTGAAGTGGTTTATGTAACATTTTCGTGATTTTTTCTTGAAGCAGTGCATTCTTAACAGGAGATTTTCGAAAAATGTTCACCACTCTTCGAACACGTTTCAGAGATTCTCCAAATCGCGTGGTGTACAAGTCTATAATTGAAATAAATTAGCTGTTTTCTTTAATAGGAACATGAACATTCCAATATATTTACCCGAAGAACCAACTTCATCATCGTAGTTATCACTATCCGAATCGTCGCTATCTGAATCCTCATTTTCAATTGGTACCGGTAGCTGATCCTTGTACAGGACATCGCAAAACCCCAAGTGAATCGCATGGTGGTAACACTGCTGATGAAGGTAATCCGACAATCTTCCAAACTTCGTCATCACTCGAGCTCCGTCAGTCGTTGATGCTACAATGTTTCCATCCTTAATACCGAATTTCCGGACCATATCCTTGACCATTTCCAAAACCTTTTCAGCAGGTAGTGATCCACGAATTTTGCCGAGACCCAGGTTGTAGAATGATCCGTCAGCGAAATGGGCATTCACGTTTAAGTAGCGCTTGTTGCTTAGACTTGTCCACTCGTCCAAAGTGAGACTAACCAGTTCACCGCTTCACTATTTCATCCCGCGTTTGCTGCTGAGCGTATCCATAGTATTCGGCGACCAGCTTCATGATGGATGTATTCGACGTTGGCAGAGAATATCCACGATCTGCGATCGATTGTCTGATGAACTTGCTGTTGGTGATTGCATTGATCGAAAATCCGTCCTCTACTGCCAGCCGAGCTTCAATTTTCTCCAGTGACTGACGTTTAACGAACTTGAGCATCTATACTTGTTTCGCTGGGACATTCGGTGTGTATAATTTAACTTTCGCAGCAGACTCACTAGGATTTGTGGGGGGTTTGGAATCCATGTCGTGTTTGTTCTTCATGTGCCGGAGCAAGCCACTGGTCGAAGAGCCCTTGCACGACAAAATTAGCTCGCACTTCCGACATCGTGCTTTTTCTTTGTCATCCGCAATTCTATGGAAGTGTTTCCAAATTTCAGCCATGCCTTTAAAATAATTGGATGGAGGGCTACATTAGCACACATTTTGTAATACTACTTACTTTGATGTAACGGCAATCCGAAATTATTCAATGAACACAGAAGCAGTAATCAGTGAATGAAAACAATGTTTTGAATGGAAATGACAGCTTGCGTCGTATTGGCGCGCGCGCGCGTGTGTGTTAACTGTGTAGTCAAAAATGCGAATGCCTACTGAACCAACACAAAAGGAATGATGCATTTTCATGAATGATGTATAACATCGATGTAGGTACAGTAAATATGTATGTTGGCGTTGTATGGGTTATATTGAATGCGCGTAAACGGTACACTGAAATTTATTGGGAAGTATCAAAGCGAAAAAATATGTAAGAAATGTGTGTCCCGGGAATCCCGGGATTTTCGGGACGGTGAAAAATCTTATCCCGGGATTCGGAAAATCCCGAATTTTTCAAGATCCCGGGATTTTTTGTCACGGGATATCCCGGGTTGGAACCTCTAATACTCTAATAATAAGTCGAGAAAAACATGCCTCATATATACTTTCAATCGACATCACTTATAGGCCGGTGGGATTGTGGCTCGCCTCTGGATCCCGAGGTTCATGGTTCGAATCCTGATTTCAACTTTTTTTTTCTGTGAGGAAAATTTTCATACGATCGTCCTATGAACTTCTTTCCATTAGAGAATCGTATGAAATTTGCAATAATATCTTGTGGCAAATTTCCATCGATATTCCAATGGATTCCTCTCGATTTGTTCGCTCAGTGCAGTACATTCACGCTGTTGACACTAACATAACTAGCAAAATCTGGGAAGAAATCAAAATATTCGCAATCACGATCTTCACGATTGTGATATGGATATCTTGATCGAAATTTAGTTGATCGCAAATGTTCAAATAATTGACCAAGATATCGTAACTTCTATACTTTTTTGTAAATTTTGTGAGCTTTTTGTTTGCGGTTTTTAAAATTTTGTTTTGCTTGGTTATACAAAACCGGATGCTTTGAATTGTTTTGTCGCCTTGTTTTTTTCACAGGCACGTGTTCATGTACAATTTCAAATATTTATTTATAAAGATATCTACTGACGTTTTGATATTTTCCTCCTTTCTAAGGAACGTTTGCTAATCTATTATGTTTAGCCTATGCTTTATGTTTTCATAATTTGCCGAGTGGTATTGGAAGATTTCTTCGTACGGGTCATTTGTTTTGAAGTACAAATATAGATAACTCAATTGCTGTTTGAAACGCTTCATTTAGACCGGTAGTCTTCTACGGTCACATTGCTCGTGGAGGACCAACGCGCTCTTGGTGTCTTTGAACGAAAAGTGTTGCGTAAGATTGACAGTGGAATGCAGATGGAAGACGGAACGTAAAGGAAGCGAATGAACCACGAATTGCATCAGTTGTTGGCAGAACCTCGCATCGTTCACACCGCTAAAATCGGTTGACAACGGTGGGCTGGGCATGTCGTAAGAATGTCGGACAGCAGCCCAGTTAAATGATTCTCGATTACGATCCGAGAGGCACAAGAAGAAGAGGCGTACAAATGCAAGGTGGATCGATCAAGTAGAACCTTGCGGATCTAGTAGTAGGCGACCTGCGGATCCTTAGCAGACAGCGAGGCTGGCTGAAGTGCAGCAATGAACCAAATAGAATAGAGACAGCTTCTGTCACATCGGCCTTGGCCTGATGGTTTGGTAAGTGTCCTTGTGAGGTGAAAAATGTTATATGAAAAATAGACCCCTCCAATAATTTATCAGAAAGTAAACAAGATAAACTTATACTCCAAGAAATCTTCGTTTTTGTTAAATGTACTAAGGTGTGGCCCAGTTAGAATTGGAACATAGAATATTGCGCATATTTCGGATATACATTAACAAAATAGTATTCTTTTTTAACTAAAATGTTCGACTTTATGTGGAAAATACAAAAAAAAAAAATTAATCATCTCGATTTCGAAGAAATTTGCGGACTTTTTCCGGAAAAAGTTTCATCAACCGGCGCACATTATTCTCATCCATCGTTTTGGCAACCTTATTCCACTTTGTTCTCAATTCATTGATGCTTTTGACGACACTGCCATTCACCTTCAGTTTCCTCTTCATAATAGCCCAAAATCTCTCTATCGGTCTCAACTGGGGACAGTTTGGTGGGTTGAGTTCTTTCGGTATAAACTGAATCCCGTTGGTTTCATACCACTGTTGCACTGTTTTACTGCAATGACAGATAGTTAGATCTGGCCAAAACATGACAGATTCATAGTGGGATCTGATGAATGGCAATATTCGCTTTTGAAGACATTCCGTTCTGTACAGCTCTGAATTAAATGTCTTATCAGTGATGAAAACCTTGGTCTTCCTACCACCGCTACAAATGCCTTGCCAAATCATGTATGTAGGTGCAAATTTATCTGCAAATACAAACTTGAATTTGGCAGGAACATCTCCCCGAGCCGTAGCCAAGTAATAGTTTTGTCCCGGTAGCTGTTTGAAATCGGCCTTCAGGTCTCAGGCCTTCAGGCTTAGGTTTCATCATCCATGAGGAGGCAGCCATTGAGTTTTGTCAACACATGATCATACAGTTTTTTGGATTCTGGCCACATTGTTCTGCTTTTGATCCCTATTTGGTTGTCTACAAGCACGGTGTGACTTGAAGCCTCCCCAGAGACGAATCCGTTGCACGGTACTGCGTGCACTGAAGCTTTTTGGCCAAATCGCGGTCTGAGATTTTGGGGTTTGCCTTAATGTTCTGGATGTCTTTGTTCCGCAGTTGACGGTTGACAGTACCCGCCCGACGCGTGCTTTGAGGCTTGCGATCCGTCGACTAAGTTTCTCTGTACTTTTTCAAAACACGCCACACGGTATTTTGGGGAAAACCCAACACTTTAGCATCTTTTGGTCCAGACCACGAAGGGTTTTCCAAATGATTGCGCACAATTTTTTTTTCTTCTTCCATTTTTTTTCTTCTTCTCTGAAACACGTTTGAACTACACCGCGAAAAAAAACTTCTGATGTTGTTATTGTTATAGGGAACACATAAGGTATCATAGTTTACAAATCCGACCACTAGGGACGCTGTAAGAATCAAAAATGTTTGTTCCAATACTAAATGGGCCACACCTTAGCAAAAAAAAAAAAAAAAAAAACAAAAGATGCATTCAGCTTTAGTTCTAATTTGAATTTTTTTATTTATACAGTTTTAGGTAAAATATTCGATATTTGAAAAACCTGAAATCCCAATTGTGAAATTTTAGCACTGTAAATATATTTCCTGTAGACCTTCAAAACCTCCATAAAACTTTCTGTATTGATTTGAGGTATTTTCTCTAGGCTTTCTATCCATAATTTTTAGTAAATCTTCAACGTGCACCACTCACCAGTCTCACCAACGCTAATAAAAGTGTCAATCCTTAGATGGTTTAAAATATCGTATTGAAAATAGTTTCCTGAAAGTTAATCACGATAAAATTGTACTCCAAGAAATCTTCATTTCTACATTCCCTCATGTCAAACAAATTTGAAGTTTCCTATATACATAGCCTTATGTAAGATTTTCGTAATTTGACCAACCTTAAGTATTAAGTATTAGCTCTGTATATATCTTTTTTGTAGACCTTAAGAATTCTTTAAAACCTCTTCAAAACTTGCTATGTGGATTCGAGGCGTTTTCCCTAGCCATTCTATCTAAAATTTATAGTAAATCTTTATTGAACAGCTCTGTCAGCTGCGCTGGCAAAACATTGCATTTCATTCTCACCACATACATTCAAATAGTCCGGTTAATACTAAGACCGCAATTCAACCTGATCCTCGACCGCTTGCATACACGAAAAGAATCATTTAGACATTTAGAAATTTTCCCAGTTTCGCTAAAAACTACGGTTTATCATACAAATCTTAGCCCCACTTTTTAATGCTACCGGGTAAAAATACTAAAGAAAGTACTCATCGTTGGATGAAAGATTCTTTCCGTGTACTCAAGTAGTGAAAAAAATCGACATACTAAAGCTCTACACAGGCAAAACCCAATACCCAACCAATCGTCGTCGGCGCTTTGCATGAATGAACCCGAAAGGCTAGTGCTAGCTACCTTTTTTGGTATCTGATACTCACCTTGCTCCTCGGCTGCGCGCTGCTGCGATCGTGTGTTGTTGACTCTGCTGCGGCGGTGCGGTGACAAACAGCTCCGGAGAGAGACCGAGCAAAGATCGCGCGCGGTTCGTTCTCCCGCATTCATAAGCAATATTCTCGCCGTTCCAAAGCCGCTCGATTCGAGCGTAGGGTAAGTAGGCGCGCGGTTGCCTGGCTGCGTTGCCCGCGAATCGGTTTTGATTTGTAAATTTTTGCAGTCTCAGTTCGATCGCGGTGTCGCGCGCACTTGTTTGCTTCTACTGTCTCTGGTCCGGTCAGGTTGGATTTCGACGACTCTGCTCTCCGCTTGCTCCGCGTTGTGAGTGCACTGTGTTTGACGCAACGAGAGTGGTGTGTTCTTGAGGTGATCGACGACGACGACGACGACGACGCTAATTGATTTTTTTCCCCACAGGATTTCTGCGGTTTTATTTTTCGAATGCTGAAACGACTTTCGATTTTTCGGTTTCTCGGTGGTGTACAGTGTGTTTAATCGAAAAGAAAACGAATTGTTAAGCGTAATTTTAGTCTCTTTCGGTGACTGAGTGATTTCAAAGATTCTACTGATTCCAGTATGTGCGAGTGACAGCGAGAGGATAAGCAATAAGTGACGAACCACGAAACGAAAACACAGGTGTTTGAGAGCGGTGAATAAATTAGCGACCTTTCTGAAGTACGTGCGATTGAAGCAAATTACATAGCAACGTAGCTCCTCTCGGTTTGATCACGAACATCCCGAGTGCCATTCAAACGAAGCGATAAACATTTTTTTGTGAGTGATTTCTGTTCTTCTGAAGTTTTGAAAGATTTCAAAAGTGCTAGACCACGAGGTGCCGACTGTCAACTTGAAGTGGAAAATTGAATAAATCCTAGAATTTGACGACCTGTCTGGATTATCGTTGGAAATCATCAGATCAGATTGGTGAAGTGCTTAATAGTGGATTTCCGGGGCTGTATTTAACAAACGTTGATCTGCAAAGCAATACAAAAACATTCTGGAAATACCCGCTGTCGACTAGAGTCATACCGGACTCGATATTGACTGAAATTTTTAATTTGACGGTAAGTAAGCAAAAGTTTGTTGTAGTTGATTACCGGTTCTGTGTAAAATAGGATTTTTCGATCGAGTTTATTATTTAACCTTTTGAGCTGAAGAAATATGTATTAGATATTAGAATAGATTCAATGTTTTACAAAGCCTAAAGTGCCCACTTCGCTATTTTTACAAATGTTTTCAAAAATATGGTCCAATAGCAATAGAACCATTATAAAAAGGTTTGTAATCTTATACATTTTTTTTAACGGTTGATCGTAAGACACTGAAATGAAACAGAAACTTATTTTCAATCAAAACATTTTTTTTAAAATAAATCATTTATTTGTAATCAAAACATTTAGACTAGTCCAGAGGAATAAAATTTGACAATAAAATGCGCCTAATTCTATTATTTTCGAATTTCAGAACAAATGAATGTTGCGTCAAAGCGGTTAGTAGCTGACGTTTTGGCAAACTCTCATCGAGATTTTTCAGATGCTGCGCATCGAGTTCTTCCCAGGATATCTTCGAACCTCAAAATAAATTTGTTAGTCTGTCACTCCGGTTTTATCGGCGTGGCCATCGAAAATAGTCCAAAAATTTGTGTTGGGATTTCAATCTTGGCTATGTGGAGGCCATTTTAAAAGCTCCGTGTGACATGAATGAAAGAACGGCTTGATTTTCTGTGCAGTATTTTTCGGGTCGTTGTCTTGCTGGTTTTTTTTCTCGTTGTCATGTTTTGTATGTTAAAATTAATTAGATAGATTTAATTAATGGTGATTTCGTGTATAAAAAAAATGTGTTGAATTTTGCTAAGCTAGGCTAAAGTATCATTTCCAGTATCATAATTCGCTTAAGTTGCAAACAGCCGACATTTTCAAAGAAGCGTCGTTATCAACATCATAAATCGAAACAGTTTTTTAACGTAGACTACGTTTTACGGCGAGGGTAGGGTGCCAATTGAAAATCTAAAAACTAACGACCGCCACGAAATGTCGTTACAAATTAAACGCTTATAACTCAATAAATGGTCAATAGATTTTCAAGATATTTACATCAATCGGTTGCAAATTTTTAAGCGTTTCAATTAAATGATCAAACATTATCCGTTAAGAATTTTAACTACTGAAAATAACGAAAATAAAAGGTGATGTCATATAATTATGTTTTGCAGGCTAAATTTAGACCGTGGCTAACTAGACCGAGAAGGTTTTAATTCAAATGCGGACCGTTTCAAATCCGTTCTTTTCAGGAGAGAGTTTATTTGATATGAATTTGTCTAACATTACTTCCCAACTTCTCACCAATTGGCAGCCAGCGGTGGCTAAAACAATTTTAATTTTATCTTCGTTGCATACCTAGACCATTGTGTTCAATTTACAAATGGCTACCGTCACGAAAATTTGAAACACTGGGCTCTGATAACTCGATCATTTTATTGATTTATTTTTGAGATTTTTGCTCTTATCAACTAGAGGTTTTTACGACTGCCATTTTATTTACACAAGTATTCAAAAGTTACAAATAAGAGATGAATATATTTAGCGTACATATTCATCAATTAGCGTAAGAAAATTTTAAAGAATGTTGAGGTCCAGCAAGTGTTAAGAAATTCCCTATTACGGACAATGTTTTGATTCTCGAACATGATGTTCCGAAGTAACATTCTCTGCATATTCCAATACGTAAGGCCTGTACTCGAAAAAACTGCACCAGACAAAAGTGTTAGCCAAAATTTTGTTTTAAGTCGCATTTTCTTGAAACTTTCAGGGAATGAACTTATACATATGAATTATGTTTCGGCATAATTACTTTATTCAATTTCCTTTTCATCGCTGAAAGCCCGCACCTTTCCCTTAAGACCCCTCATTACATTTTGTGCAATGGCGGAGCCGACCTTTTTCTTCATTTTCTTCCATTCTTTCTTCAACTCCAGCTAGTTCTTAAACACCTTAGCAAATTTTTGAACTTTGGCCTTCATTATGGCCCAAAATCTTTCCACCGGACGAATCTCTGGTGAATTTGGGGGGTTGGCGGTTTTTGGTATAAAAACAACGTTATTGTCTTTGTACCAATCCAACGTCGATCGCGCGTAATGACATGATGCCAGGTCCGGCCAAAATTATGTCTCGCCTCCTTGGGACCCCAGAAAGGGCAACAGACGCTTCTGGAGGTACTCGGTGCGGTAAATTTCGCTGTTGATGGTACTCGTTGTGTTGTACGATTTACTCAGTTTACCGCATTGGCATATGGCCTGCCAGAGCAAGTATTTTTTGGCGAATTTGTCCACTTTCTTCTTCCTTATGTCTTCCGGAAAATCAACCTGTTATTTGGCAACTTAGAACTCCAGCCCCGGTATCTGCTTTGCGTCAGCCTTGATGTAGGTTTCGTCATCCATAACCACACACATCGGTTTCGTTAACCACTCTCGATACAGCTTCCTTGCGCGGGATTTGGGCGCCGTGTTTTGTTGATCACGCCGATTCGGTGCCTTGCGGACCTTGAATACACAAAGCCCAGCTCGTTTCATGGTTTGCTGAACGAACCAGGCCGAACACTTTGCCTTCAGAGCCACGTCGCGGATCGAAAGGTTCGGATTGCACTTGAAATCATCCAACACCTTCCGGGCCTTCACAGGGTCAGCTGTCTTCGATTTTCTTCCACTTCCAGCCCGCCGCTCGGTCGTCTGGGACTCCTTAAACGATTTTACCACCCGAGACACAGTTGTATGGGTGATTCCCAGTTGTCTTCCGATTCATCTCATGGTCGCAGTCGGATTTTCCATGACGGCGCGCAAAATTCTACGGCGATTTTCTTCTTGTTTCGATGACATCTCAATAACGACTGAACCGATTGTTATTTTGCACATGTAAACAATTCACTCCAAAGTAGTTATACCCAGATTTTCATCAATTTTAACCCACGGACAAAAAAAATTACACACGGATAAAAATGGTGCATTTTTTTTCGAGTACAGGCCTTACAGTTGTTCTGTTGTGTTCACTATTTGCGTTGGATAGAGTTTTACTTCTAGGAAGATATAAGTTTTGAGAAACAGCGTGAAAGAGAGAATAAGTGTAATGCCTAATCGTTTTGATGCCAACCGAATGCGCAAAACTCGGAAGAACGTTATGATCGAAAAAACGGAAAATCCTCTGAAACGACCATATACCGATGCCGAGCGAGCTCCTGTTCATCGGGAGAGACTGAAAGCAGCCAGAGGTAATGCGTTGCAAAGCATTGGTTGGGACGCTGGAGAAGGACCTGCAACTCGAGGCCATATCATCATTTAAACCAAACGGCCGTCTTCAGGGCTACCAAATGCTTTCGAAAGAGTGTACAATAGAATTTTCTAACATACTTACTATCTAATGCAGGTCTGACGATCTATTAGGCTCACACCCACGCTATTTTGATCAGACTATGCCTTACGGCAAAGGGTACTCAGGTAACCAATAAGCAGTTCCAAAGCGTCTTAACGGCAGCCTATCAAGCAAATAAGTCACCTTAAATGCAACATAAATGCCGCTTTTGGCCCAATATACGGCTGCTTTACTGCAATGCCTTGATAATGCTTCATTAATGCTATTTTGCATTCGAAATGCTTATTACAGGCTACAAGCATTTAAATAGCATTTGAAATTCAACTTTTAAAACAGAAAGCATTCAAGATGCTGATATAATGCTAATATAATGCTTGTAGCATCTGAAATGCAGATTTAGGGTTGATTTACTGCATATGCTAATGCTTATTGGTTACCTGGGTAGGCGTCAAATGAAAATTTTAAAATTACTGAAACAGTTTGAACGCTAATAGTTTTATGATTTCTTGATAGGTTTTCGAGATTTTAGCTTCAATCAATTGAAATTTTTCGCGACTGTTCAAAATTTAAATATATTTTTTATTTTTAATTTCTAAACCGAAAAAACATTAATTATAAATAGTATAAGGATAATGGTCTCAGCTGGTCGGTCATATAACACAATCACTACAGCCAGCACAATCGTTGCACTTTCAGCATACCAACATTCAATCCAAAAGGCCCTTTTGAGGGCCAGAATTTCTAAGGAGCGAATCATATGATGTTCTAACATGCTTATTCACTTACTTATACTAGCCCAACGTCCCATTAGAAGAGTACCTGCGTTGCAATGTTCCGCTACGAAACTAACAAAACTAATCGAACGGTTTAAAGTAGTCTACGTCAGCCGGTCGTGTGTTAAACATAACCCCACTGATTTTTTTAAAAATAATATTACTTTTAATGAAAATTTGCTCACAATGTTCTAGTTGGCAAGTAGAAAACTAGAAATATTTTGACTAAGATGATGATGACGGCATTTTGCACCTTAAAAGCAACCTGTAGTGGGTAGTGAAAAGTACCTGTACTAGAAAGAATAATACATACACTCAATTTTGCTTGAGACATTTGTTTTAACAGATAAGTTCGCAATGGCTATGAGTGAAATTAGGCATTATTATCATGCTATCAGGTTGTAGCATTTGAAATTAACTCGCAGAAAATGTAATCATTATTTGTATTTGTATTTGCATTCTCAGAAGTGGCAAAAAAGTACAAAGCAGAATAATTGTATCCCTCAACTCCAGTGCGGCGTTTTACTTGCTTACTTGTTGACATACAAGAAAAAGCTATACTTCTGACGTGTTTTGTGCCATGCTTCAGTGAATGGAGAAAGTTTTGAGTTTTATTTGGAAAAAGCTCTAGGCTAACATGAAAATTCTTCGGCAAGTGCGTAACTGCGTGATCGTGCAAGATTGCCTAAAAGATATGCCTTATCGCAAAATTGCAGTGAAGTTCAGCGTTAGCTTCTCCGCAGTGCAACAAATCTGGAAAGGTCGGGTTTGTTGTTGAAAGAGCTGGTCGGGGACGAAAGCTGTCGACAACGACCCGGCAGGATGCACGAATCTTGAGTGAAATTGGAAGCCGAGAAATTACTGGGTTGGATTAGCAGCAGGACTCGTTTGAATATACGAAACGCTGTATTCTTGTTTACTTATATTTCCTTTCATATCATTTTCAATTTAGATGGTTTTAAAGAGTTGCAGAAATATATGTTTAAATATTTACTAGTGTTAGCTACGCTAATAGCCGCATTGATCCAATTTAAACGAACGGTGAGGATACCATTGAGGTCAGTCACAAAATGTTATGGCGATTTTCAGTGTTGAAAAAAGGTTTTAATACCTCTTGAAAGCCGATTTAAACCAACAGTAAGAATGCTGTTGGTGTCTCTCAAAAGTGTGATGGTGGTTTCGGATTGGAAATTTAAAACGTTTGAGGTCCAATATGGACCGATTTGAACCAACAGTAAGGATGCTGATGGGGCCACTCACTCTTGGAATAGTGCGATGGTGTTTTTTTTTTTATTGGAAAGCCACGTTGATTTTTAATAATGCTTAAGAGTCGATTTGAACCGGTTTATAAATAAAATAAAAATGCTGTTGGGGCCTCTCACAAAGTGTGATGGTGAATACTTATTGGTTAAGCAAGAAGAATTTTGGGTCAACAGAGATCTTCAAACGCGAAGGCAGGAGTCAGCCAGAACACGACATTGTTCTTCGGATAGTGTTTTTCAATTAAGGGCGCAACTTTCGGTAAGCACTTCGTGGTGTACACGTCCCTGTTGACCGCAAATCTCGAAGAAACGAAGAGTGACTTTGACGTTCTCTTCTCACTGATTGTTAGATACAAGATGGTTTTCTTCGAGAGCTTCGTGTGGGAGACTGGGGGACGTGAAGTTGCTGGGCCCCTGCTAGTCATTGCCGTCGATCGTCAGGTACGTCTCGTCGTCCATGCTCACCACCACGTTGCGCTTCGCAGCACACTTCAGCCGCTTATTCCTGTCTTACTCCGACACGGCTGGCATCAATTTACGCTTCCTCATGACGATGTCCATGTTGACCAAATACTTTTTGCCCGTCTGGCCGGTCGCACTGACATCCGGCCGGTAATTTCACCACCTAGCCTTTCGTATTACGCTTAAGCGCATGCACTCGATCCTCAAGCCTTTCTCAATGAGTGCCAGGATCTTGTAAATGATCACTCGACCATTTCCGGCCGACACCAAGTGCGGCACGATGATGTACTGCTTCACTCCGGGGTGTAGGCGGTGGTTATTACATCGATTTCCAGACTTTATACGCCATTCTCGATTCAAAAGTATGCATAATTAAAGTATTTGACAGTATTTCCAAGTTTTTTCCGCAACATAAGCCGCCACTTTGGATTCCAATATCATGTCAAACATCAATTTACAGTCTTTATACGCCGTGCTTGATCCAAAAGAATCCATTTTGCAGGGGTTTTGACAGTTATTTCAAGTTTTTTTTTTAAAACCGGAAGGCATCATTATGGATTTCAAAACGGCGTCAGACATCGAGTTTCGGCCTCCAACTGTACAACTTTGTCCTAGACTGCATCTTCCTAGATGGTCAGGATCTCGAGACACAGCTTGTACTAGACATTCTTACTTACCTCACCAATCAGACCAAGACCGGTTTGGCTTCTGCTGTACACGAAGTTGTCTCCATTGAATTCGGTCCTTGGCTGTGCCTCGCCAGCTTCGCTGTCTGCGAGGGGTCCACAGGTCGCTTTCTACTTGATCGATCCACCTTGCTCGTTGCGCGCCTCTTCTTCTTGTGCTCGTCGTCTCGTTTTTTTTAATCAGTTCGTTTATTTGTTTGGCTCAGGCATGTGAAATACTTTGCGGAGCTGATATTCAATATTGTAATTAACAATGTTTTATTTTTCGATTTTAGTAAAGTGGGGTGCCAATTACTCGTGGCTAGCTCGAGGTAAATGGGTCACATTTTCGTTTGGAATGGGGCTATGCAGGCAACTTATTTCACATATTAGTTGCTGCTCATAGTTGTGATATCCACCAACTCCTCGGTTCCTGTAGTCCCTTTCAAGAACTAAGCCGCAGATGGGTGACCACAGCTTGCTGGGCAGGTACAAGTAGCAAGGAAACAAAAGGATAGTATAACTGAGATGCAATGGCAGGGAATTTACTAAAGTGGAGGAGAGGGGGTGATGACATTACACTCTTAGATCAGACGAACAAAGGAATTCGTAAATCGCTTGCATGTAGGGGAGATCACGCATTCCCAAAACATCTCTTACCTCCCGGGAGGGTTGTCTACCTCGGGCCACTATGGTATCCAATAGTCGTGCTCTGGAGGCATCATTACCCGGGCAATGCCAAAATGCGTGATCGATGTCATCATAACCGGTTCCGCACCTACATATGTTGTTATCGACGAGGTTAATTCTGTAGAGATGTGCGTCTAGCGAGTAGTGGTTGGACATAAGTCTTGACATCACACGAATGAAACCGCGACTTACATCCAGACCTTTGAACCACGATCTCGACGAAACATTTGGAATAATGGAATGTAACCACCGCCCAAGAGAATTACTTGTCCAATCGTTTTGCCAACTTTGAAAAGAACTCTGACGTACTAATGGGAAAAATTGATCATGTGAAATTCTTCTTTCAAAAATCTCACCTTCTTTTGCGCCCACTTTTGCTAGAGAGTCCGCCTTCTCATTGCCTGGAATTGAGCAATGTGAGGGGAGCCATGCAAAGGTAATCCTAAATGATCTTTCGACCAACGCACACATCTCAAGTAACAATTTTAGTTTTATTCTAGTCGTATAGCACTCCTCCCGGCTTTGTTGATAAAACTACATTCAAAACGGTTTTGTCTACCAACACCTCCTCTATGCTTCTTTAAAGCCGAAATTTGTACAAAATGGCCCACTCTATAAATGGTTGTGAAAACAAGTTAATTAAACCTTTATAAGAACATAAAGATTTTGAAAATGTTCTCGTGAAAGATGTTATGACCACTCGAGAATCTTCATAAAACCTATTGGCTGCCATGAAAACCAGAATGTGGCTAAATGGCCACAGCTGTCAAACTTCACTGTGAAATCGAGGTTGCTTTTTGTTGTTCTGCTTTGTTCGATTCTTTGCTTTTCTGATTTATTTAGCAGTAAAAAAAAGGTATAGTGTTGCGGGAAATTTTGTTTGCTAGGAAAATATCCAAAAAAAATTGTGTTTTCTGCAGCGTATTATGCTCTAAATTATATGCGCATTTATTTTTATGGTGAATATTGGCACGATAAGAGCCAAAAATTAATGCGCCTCGGAAATTATGCGAATTTACAACAACATAAATCAAATTAAAACAAATATTTTCGATAAATTTATCATAAATTTCCTAAAAAGTTCATGGAATTGGATGAGATTATCTAAAAGAATGCCAAAATTAGTCTCCGATCGACAGTTTATTTGCATACTATTGAATATTTGATGCATTTATTTTTCCACATTTCAATCATTTCTTATATTTCAATATGGCGATTGGAAAAAAATCTCAGTTTTGCCATAAAGCCAATTTATCTTCGCAATGACTATTATAAAACTAGTTGGTCTTCTGGTGACTTCCTGCAATGCCAATTTGCCGTTTAATGCATTTACTGAAAGCGAAATGGTTTTAAAATGCTTTTTCAACTGACCATAATAAGATAATATCAATGAGACCGAAAAAGGCATTTAAATACAGCATTTTACGAGTTCAAAAAGTCGAAATAAAACCTTTGATAGGAATTTGAAAAACAAGGTTTTAAGATCGTTGTAAACAAGCTCTGTAGGTTCTCATAAACCTGACTAAAATGTGAAACCTATTGACACCTCTTGGTGCCATAATAAAACCAAATTGATTTCAAGTGGCTTTCATAAAATTTTAATAAAACTTAATAAAGCAGGATGGTGTTTGCAATGTTACTTGGGATCTGCTCCCTTATTTTTGAAAGAAAGTAAGATGAAAACCTCACTGTTTTCATCGACCGGAGGGCCTCAATAGAACTGAGACTATCCGAGAAGATGAAATAATGGTCTATGGGCATGTCGGAAATGATCCCCAATGGGAAATTGATTGCTGCCAGCTCAGAATCATATACGGAACAAGGTTCCTGAAGTTTTCGGAAGGCAGATGAGTATTCATAGTAGACACCGAATCCAGTAGATCCATCAATGCGCAACCCATCAGTGAATATTCTTCTATTGCAATTGACATGTTGGTACTTTTCAATAAAAATATGGGGAAATAAAATAGGTCGAAGTTGCTCTGGAACTCCTTGAATAGCCTGTTTCATGGAGAGATCATAATCAACGGAGGAACTGTGATAAGTGAGCGTAGACTAGGAGAATTATAGCATGGAAGACTAATATCGGATGACATATAGTTAATATAGATTCGTAAGAATCTAGACTGGGTACTCAATTCGAGCATTTCTTCGAAGTTTTCAATCACAAGGTTGTTACTGATTCCACACTTGATCAGTATTCTAGATGAGAGCTCCCAGAAGCGGTTCTGTAAGAGTTTCACTCCTGCCAGAACCTCCAGGCTCATGCGTTGAATGCATACAGCCAAGGGCAATACGTAGACAACGATATTGAATGCATTCCAATTTGATGAGGTGGCTGTTTCTAGCCGAGAGGAAGCAAAACGAGCCATATTCGAGAACTCAAAGAATAGTTGTTTTATAGAGTTTAATGAGGTCCTCCGGGTGAGCACCCCACCATGTCCCGGAAATTGATCTTAGAAAATTGATCCTTTGTTGACATTTCTGTTTCAAATACGCAATGTGAGTACTCCAAGTGCATTTCGAATCAAACATGACTCCAAGGTATTTGAAGGTCAAAGATTGGGTAATGTCTCTTCCCAACAGCTTGAGACGCAGTTGGGCAGACCTCTAAAGGAGATCACAGCATCGTCTGCAAGTTGTCTCAGCGTGCATCTATTTTCCAAGCAGTTCCCAGGTAACCAATAAGCAGTTACAACGCGCCTTTGCGGCAGCCTATTAGCAATTAAGTCGCCTTAAATGCCACATAAATGCCACTTTTGGCCCAATATACGGCTGCCTTACTGCAATGCCATGATAATGCTTCATTAATGCTATTTTGCATTCGAAATGCTTATTACAGGCTACAAGCATTTAAATAGCATTTGAAATGCAACTTTACAACAAATAGCATTCAAGATGCTGATATAATGCTAATATAATGCTTGTAGCATCTGAAATGCAGATTAAGGGTTGATTTACTGCATATGCTAATGCTTATTGGTTACCTGGGTTATCAATATCTTTAACATAAAAATTATAAAGCAAGGGACTGTCGGTTCATTTTCGAGAATCATTTTAACTGGGCTGTCATCTAACATTCTTACGACATGCCCAGCCTATCGTAGTCGACCGATTTTAGCGGTGTGTACGATGGGAGGATCTCCCAGAAACTGATGCAATTCGTGGTTCATTCGCTTCCTCCACGTTCCGTCTTCCATCTGCACTCCACCGTAGATCGCACGCAGCACCTTCCGTTCAAAGACTCCAAGGGCGCGTTGGTCCTCCACTAGCAATGTCCATGTTTCGTGGCCGTAGAGAACTAATGAATGTCTAGTAGGTGGTGAACTTTATAGTGCGACGAACTCTGTTGGATCTTTGCGTCCTTCGGAGTCCAAAGTAGGCACGATTGCCAGCCATAATGCGCCTTTGTATCGCTCTGCTGGTGTCGTTATCGGCGGTCACTAATGAGTTTAGAAATACGAACCCGTCTACTTCCTCGAATTCATCACCGTCGATCTGAACTCTTGGTAGTAGGCTAACATTGTCTTCTCGTGAGCCTCTTCCCTTCATGTATTTTGTTTTCAACGCATTAATCACAAGCCCAAGCCTACCATCTTTAGCCTTAAGTCTGGTGTACGTTTCCGCCATCGTTTCAAAGTTACGTGCTACGACATGAACGTCGTCGGCGAAGCCAAACAGTTGGAGAGACTGCCTAAATATCGTGCCACTCGTGTCTATCCCAGCTCTTCGAATCACACCCTCCAATGCAATGTTAAACAGTAAATTCTTTAAGTAAAGAGTTTTTATTTAACGGATTCAATGTTAAATGTCACGGGTTTAAAACAGACAAGTAATTTTCGGCGATATTTCATGTAAATTTAGGACATCGTCAAAATGAGGTCTGTTGTATGCAAGATGTCGAATTATTTTATTATTCACGCTATACGATCAAAATTTGCTCGGCTTAAACTTGACCCATTTCTTTTAACCATGCATTTAAAAGCCGTTTTGTAGGTGTGTATTTGTAGTATAATAACATTTTGATAAATCATATATGAGAAAACATTGATCCACTTATTACCACTTAGTAACCAATGAATCTCAATTTTCGTTATTGATTTTACAATGGCATATCAACCTGATAAACACCACAACAGCCGACCATTACAGACCCCAAATGTACAATAACTTTCAATTCACTTGCCGTGTTCAGTCAACTTTTTACCTGTCTCGCCAATTCTTTTGATTTACATGCCACTTTTCGCTATAATTGTAAGAAATTCACGCGGTGTCAGATGCTAACTTATCGCCTTCATTGTGTCACTTTTTGCCGATTGAGACCAAACTATCCATCAGCACTCAACTCAATTGTTTGGGGTCACCCGAAAGACGTTTCTAGCAGATTGATCAAGTGACACTTTTCCGACTGCTTAACCCTTTGGTATTGTTTTCGGGTGACATCACCACCGTGATGAGAATCATCCAAAGGGAACGACGAGATGACAAATGGGTAGTTATTGTTGTTGTTTTTTTTTGTCAGTCGCGATCGAAGCCGTTGTTTGGAGACAAACAACTGGGGAAATTAATTCGCTATCAAGAGACTTAGGTGAATTTCAAATGAGGGGCCCAATCTACATCGTGCGATTGAGGGGGGAAAACATATGAACAGGGGTCTTTATTTATGCTCACGTTTAAACGGTGATGAGCAGCACCTTTTTTCCGGCACTTTGGGTTGTCCATCACGAATGCTAATGACCTCTGTCTCTGCCTTTCACATGAATATTGATCAACGTACCTCCGACGCACCCATCACCCATCGATGAATTTGCAAAGTACGCGATTTATGCCGCAGCTTCGGTGGAAGATTTGACCTTCCCCTTGCCGGAGTGGTGACGTTTCGAATTTTTCGTTGATTTGCTACGCCGCTTCTCCGAATCCTAAATCGAACATACAATATTTTGACAGCCAAGTCATTCCGTCTCCACCCCACCAGCATGGCTTATCTGCTCATAAGTCAAACCCCCCGTTGATTGCGGGTGGTGGGTCCAGAAAAGCCGAAAAGCTCACTCCAGCAGGCACCATACTTGGCCAAACAAAGGTGTCAATTCTACCGAAGCAGATTTTGATTTCTGCGAATGATTTTGTCCATATCTCAAGGGGTTCGGCGAGCGAAGACGAAGGCGCTGTTAATCAGGAATTAAGAGTCGCATTTAATTTTCGATAATTGCTTCCCCGGAGCGGTTCCCCACTTCGTCGAAAAATTCGGGACCCGGGACAGGTCACTCTGCGTGGGTTCGCACCGTGTCGTCGTGATCGCGATCGGTGTCATTTATCGTCTTTATAAGTATCATCATTCACCAGGGCCAGGAGATTAATATTACCGAGTCACTGTCCTCGCTCCGAATTGAATGCCCAAATCCCTCGGAGAAGCAATCACGATTCTCACCGGTCGAAGAAAATATCAACTAGCCTCGGACGGATCGTCGTGATCGGTGCTGGTGCGCACTGACAGGACAGGTAAATGCGTTCAATGATAGAGACCCGATCGTCAGCAGCGCTTTGGCAGCTTTTTGGCCTGTAGTGGTCATTAAAACGAGCGCTCTGAAGTTCGACGACAGTACGGCAGCAGCCCGGAGGTTTTTCGGTGTGGGAGGTTCGAGACAGGTTTTTTTTTAGTGTGTTGTTGTTTGTCGTTGCAGTTTTTGCTGTCGGATTCTTGTTTTGTCCCGATTGGGCAGCTTGTCGTCTGGTGTGCGAGAAAATTTTAACTCATTTCAGCTGCGCAAAAAGTGTCGATAATGAATGGTTCGCAATATTTCTTATGTAATTGTTTTTTTTCGGCCTACACAGCACTCGTGGCGGTCGAAATGGGGGGTTGGATTAACTGTTGTAATATATCGAGTTTCATTGCTGTTCAATTCTACGGAATAATTGCAGATGGGCGGCTACTTAAAAAAAAAAAAAATTGAACGGACTTTTTAAAATTAATTTTAGAATGTCGAGCCTGCATTGGATTTTCATATTTTGTAAGGACATCATGAGAGTATTGGACTTTTAGAACGGTGATATACGCTAAAGACTTATATGTAAGTACATGTGCACTGTGTAGCTTCTTGAGTTTTAATATTCTGGTGGTGTGCTAAGGAAGCGTCTTTATTATGTTAATGTAGACAATAATTGTTCCTCAAAGTACACAGTTTGAAAATAACATGTAATTTTCTACGTTATTTGATGCACATAAAGGGAATGTTAGATTTGGCAGAAATTAATGGGTTAGTTCATGTAACTTTAAGCCAGATAACACCTGAATCTAGTCTGTTGTATGGAATATTGCAATAATTGTTGCATGGCGCATGAAAGATTGCAAACAATTTCGTTGTTTACGCTTCTTTTGGCAAGGAATTAAACGTGAGGAAATTTTACGCGAATGTTGAAATGCATTATTTTTTCTGAATAAAGACATAACTATCGTCTTGTAATGGCACATCATAATGAGCTGGGTTTCACTGTAGTTTAGGATAACGTCCTACCTTTGCCCACCAAAAAATCAGTTGTCTAATATGCCACTTTTGAACTGAGAAAAGTTTCTTCATTATTGTAATCAAGTTAGCATTTGTGACAATCAAGATACTCTAGCTACGGCCCTGTCCCTTAGTTACTAAAACTTGTTATTTTTCACAAACAGTTAGTTCGTAATACAACTCAGTTGAAGCTAGAAGCTTTTTCAACTCTTTCATCATTTTGGTATCTCATTTTAAGAGGTTATGGGCCCAGGCAGTAAGGATTCGGTGTACTGAATTCCTCAATTTCACGGCAGACCAGGATTCCATAACTGGAGCTTCCGTGTACGGATGTATTTGGACGCTATGGGAGTGGAGAACACCCTGACGGAAGATACCCCAGAAGAGGAGGTGGAAAAAGCGAAGTTCTACGAGACGGAAAAGAAGGCCAAATCCATGATTATGGGGCCAATTATAAAAGTCGAGTCAAGCGTCACTTTGCTCGACAGGTCTATTTTACTATTACAGATGTTGAGATCCAAGAAATTTTGTCGGGTTGGTTGATTAAATCGACGCTCGGAAACTTGTGACTGATCTGTCAGACATTTCAGACATTTTGCCTAGTAGAAGTTTGTTTTGATACGCGTTTTTCATCGGTTAGTGGTTATTGGTTGAGCAAGTCAAAAAAATTACTTTTTTACTTAACCATTTTTTTTCTGCAGGTGAATTAAAAAAAAAAAAAAACTATACTTCAAGCAAAAAAAAATCGCATCCTATTAAAAATAAAACAAAATACCATCAAGTCGAATGGCTCATAGAACTGAATAAATTGATGTGGATATTGCCAGAGGCTTTTGTGGCGTTGAGCTAGCAAAACTAATGTTAGGTAGAAGTGGTAGGAAATTAGAAGTTAAGTAGAAGTGGTACCAAAAGCTTGATTCATTAAGATCACCAATGCGCCTTGGGTCGTAATGGCAAAAAGTAAATTTTATTTTCTCGCTTGAATACTATTACTTTTGTGATCCTAACATTGGCTCTCATGCCCAGTCGGTGGCCGTACGAAGACTCAGAACAACAGTAAAAGAGATGAGTTTTTGAAATTAATCTTAGAACTATGATTTGTTTTTTCGTAAGTGCTTCTAAGAGCATCATTTCAGTACATTTGCACTTGGGATTTGGAAATTTACCCTCGATTTAAGTGGTTTATAGAATTAGTCCTAGATATCTAGAAGTATAGAAAGAAATTACCCAGAACTTTGCACATATCCTAGAAAATTTAAAAGGAGACTTCCAAGAGCTTCAAAAAGATACTTCTTATAAAAGAAAAATTCCGAAGGTCAGACAGAAACGTCTCAAAAGTATAGGAAGCACTTCTTAGTAGTTCAAGCAGGAATATCCCAGAAAATTCAGGACCAAACATCCCTGAATTTCAAGATCAAACTTCCCAGATGTTAAAGAGAGAACTTTCCCGAAAATCAAGAAAGAACTTCTCAGCGGTTCAGGAAGAAGTTTGGGGAAGAGGACTTCTTAGAACTTTCCAGAGGATCTTGAACTCTTCCCAGAAATTCAAGATCCCATCCCAGAAGTTCTAGAAAAAATTTCCTTCCTAGAATTTCTCGGGAACAAACTTCCACAAAGTTCAAGACGATACGTCCAAGAAGTTCAGAAGAAAACTTCTCCGAAGATCAGGGATGGACTTTCCAGAAGCTCCGGAATAAATTTCCCAAAAGTTTAGTTGCCGCCACACTCCATCCTCCTGTACGCCGCCAAAGATGGTCCTAAGCACCCGGCGTTCGAAAACACCAAGTGCTTGCAGGTCCTCCTCGAGCATCGTCCACGTCTCGTGCCCGTAGAGAACAACCGGTCTTATCAGCGTTTTGTACATGGTACATTTAGTGCGGGGGTGAATCTTTCTTGACCGCAAGTTCTTCTGGAGCCCGTAGTAGGCACGACTTCCACTGATGATGCGTCTTCGGATTTCACGGCTGTTGTTGTTGTCAGCCGTAAGCAAGGATCCAAGGTAGATTAACTCTTCCACCACCTCGAATGTATCCCCGTCTATCGTAACACTGCTGCCTAGGCGGTCCCTGTCGCGCTCGGTACCTCCTGCAAGCATGTACTTTGTTTTCGACACATTCACCTCCAGTCCGACTTTTGCAGCTTCGCGTTTTAGGCGAGTGTACATTTCTGCCACCGTTTCAAATCTTCTGCCGACAATGTTCATGTCAGCCGCAAAACAAACGAACTGACCGGATCGAGTGAAAATCGTACCCCGGCTGTTGAGCCCGGCTCTTCGCATGACACCTTCTAGCGCAATGTTGAACAATAGGCACGAAAGTCCATCACTTTGACGTAGTCCCCGGTGTGATTCAAACGAGCTGGAATGTTCGCCCGAAATCTTCACGCAGTTTCGCACACCGTCCATCGTAGCTTTAATCAGTCTAGTGAGCTTCCCGGGAAAGCCGTTCTCGTCCATAATACAAGACGAAGGGTATTCTGATCGAAACGACGGTTGCGTATACCCCGCAACAGAAGGGGATGGTAGAGTGGTTCAATCGAACGCTTATCGAAAAGGTCCGTGCGATGCTTCTGGATTCCCGAATGCCGAAAAAGATGTGGTGCCAAACTGTGTTGACTGATGTTTATCTTCTCAACCGAAGTCCAACGGCAGCTCTTCCGGTCAAGACGACACCCGCCGAATTGTGGCTAGGAGTGAAACCCAATCTGGAGAAGCTGCGAATTTTCGGTTGTCGAGCGTATGCCTGGATACCAGCCCAACAGCGAAAGAAATTGGACACCAACAGTTTTGAAGTGATCATGGTAGGATATGCGCCGAACTGCTATCGGCGTTGGGCTCGAACTAGTCAGAAGATTATTTTTTCTCGTGACGTGAAGTTCGACGAAGCTCGATTTCCGTATGATGAATTTAACGCTGAAGCAGCGAACCAATCACCGTTGGTAATCCAGTATTCCCACGAAAAAGAAGGAGATGAAGAGGAGCAAGAACAGGGAGGCCAGTCAGACGACGCGACTGAAGCGGAGAACGAACCGGCAGCACCGGCGCTCCCTTCGCAAATAGAACAGCGCGAGTCCGGAGGACAAACGACGGAGAGGCTTAGTGAACCTGGTAAGCTACTAGATTATTTCGTTAGTTACGGAGCAATTTCTGGTGTTCCATTGTCTCCAGATGTTCTCGATATGTTTGGCCTGATCGAAACGACAGAGACAATTGGATGCGTGCTGTTGCGAGCGAATTGGAATCTTTGGAGAAAAACCAAGTCTGGGAACTGGCGACCTGTCCGAAAAATATTAAGCCACTCAAATCCAAGTGGCTGTTCTGGCTGAAAGTAGATGAAAACGGCAAACCAGTTCGCTATAAGGGGTTCCTCCAAAAGCAAGGCTAGAATTATCGAATATGGATTTCTGGAAAAACTGACGCGGATGATTAAAGCAACGATGGATCGAGTGATGTGTGTCGTCCGAGTATCAGGGACGCTCTCGAATCCCTCGAATCTCGGAGAGGGTTACGGCAAGGTAATGGTTTGTTGTGTTTGTTGTTTAACATTGCATTGGATGGTGTGATTCGAAGAGCTGGGATAGACACGAGTGGCACGATCTTCAGGAAGTCTGTCCAACTATTTGGCTTTGCCGACGACGTTGATATCGTAGCACGTAACTTTGAGACGATGGCGGAAACGTATATCAGACTTAAGGCTGAAGCTGGTAGGATTGGGCTTGTGATTAATGCGTTAAAAACAAAATACATGAAGGGAAGAGGCTCACGAGAAGACAATGTTAGCCTCCTAGCACGAGTTCAGATCGACGGTGATGAAATCGAGGTAGTAGACGAATTCGTGGCTCATTGGTGACCGCCGATAACGACACCAGCAGAGAAATACAAAGGCACATTATGGCTGGCAATCGTGCCTACTTTGGACTCCGAAGGACGCTAAGATCGAACAAAGTTTGCCGAACCACAAAGTTGACCATCTACTAGACATTAATTAGACCGGTAGTTCTCTACGGCCACGAAACATGGACATTGCTAGTGGAGGATCATCGCGCCCTTGGAGTCTTTGAACGGAAGGTGCTGCGTACGATCTACAGTGGAGTGCAGATGGAAGACAGATCGTGGAGGAGGCGAATGAACCACGAATTGCACCAGTTGCTGGGAGAACCTCCCATCATACACATCGCAAAAATCGGTCGACTACGATGGGCTGGGCATGTAGTAGGAATGTCGGACGACACCCCGGGGAAAATGCTTCTCGAAAACGAACCGACAGGTACAAGAAGAAGAGGCGCTCAACGAGCAACCGATCAAGTAGAAGGCGACCTGCGGACCCTCCGTTATCCCGTTGGTTACCTGCGCAGGTTCCAACAACAGCCATCCACCGAGCATTGGCAAGCCCAGAAGCGAATCGTTCGCTTCTTTCAAGGTACGAAGAAGTTTATGTTGTGTGTGTGTGTGTGTGTGTGTGTGTGTGTGTGTGTGTGTGTGTGTGTGTGTGTGTGTGTGTGTGTGTGTGTGTGTGTGGTTTCTTGACGCACTTCTGCTTGCTTATTTTGGAATCCATAGTCTTGTTTGTCACGAAAACCTGCTTTTTTTAACCGTTGCTGCAAATAACTTGCCAGATCATTTGCTTTATCGACAATTTATCAGAAATTTCAAATTTCAACTTCACCCTAAATAAAAACGCAACATTGTAGTGCTGTTTCGCATAATTTTGTTTCATTTCTCGCTGATCGTTGCTTGGAGAAAAAATGCAACATTGGTTGTGGGCAAAAATGCAACACAGCAATTTACCTTGAAAAATAAAATGTGTGCGTGAGGGGTTTTGCAGTGGTATTAGTTGATGTGCTCACAAAAATAAAAAGCATTATTTACAGAACCGAGATTCGAACCATGACCGTCGGCATGATGACTCGTGGTGTTATCTATTTGGTCCAAAATTAATTTTCAATTCACGGCTTCCATCAAGTATGACTTCTTTGAGAACTTGACAACGTGACTTTTTAGCACTGAAAGAAGAAAAATTTCAAAATTAACAGATCCAACCACCAGAAGCGCTGCAGTGAAAAAAATTGTGTCCAGATTTTAAACGACTCAAGCATTAGAACAGTCTTTGATAATGTCGATTTCTATGTTTGCAGCTTTATTCCGAAAGATATACCCAGCAACTTATTCATCGTCATCTTCATTACTTTTCCATCTTCCTCTTGCTCAACAATCTTCAGTCGATCTGTCACCGTGGTTCATTTTTCACCCCAACCCATACAAAACAAAGTGAAATTGAATACCTTAATTGAATTCTTTTGTACCGTTCAGCTTCCCACATCCTGCCCCTCTCCCTCAATCCATCATCGCCGTCCATCGAAATTCCACCCAACCGACTACATAGCTGTTATGTTTAGGTGTTAACTCAGCACAATCTTCCCACAAGGGGCGCACCGCCGCAGAAAGATGCAAATATCCACCGTCGTCGTTTGGATATTTATTTTCGCGCATGACACATCGATGAAACGGTTTAATAAGTTTCTCTTCACTTTCGGTTCGGATCTGTCGCGCCGACCGACGACACCTAATAGAAATTTAGCCATCCCGCCCCGCGCTGCGCCGCGCCGTGCCAAACGCGAGCCACATTCAATCGACGCCTTTTCATCTAACTAGGCGCTCGCTCCTGGCATGGCCTCAGCCCGACCCGACTGCCGCAGGTGAGCTCAATGACCGCAAGCGACGAACCGCGTGTGCCATGCGAGCTCATGAATCCGAGGTGTCCGGTCACGGTAACGACAACAATTGCAAATTAAGGCTCGTTTCGTTCATCTAGGTGACCCCGGTGGTATTCATGATGGCGGGTGACATGCAATATTACCATTCACTGCTGCTCCACATACGTGTGAAGGACTTGATTTGCATAAACTTGTGTAACTACCTCGTTGGGATGGAACTGTTTTTCCTACAATCGGAGCATTATTTGTGCTCAAAAAAGAGGTGCTGGATGATGAGGAAAGAACGCTGGCCGCGTTCGGCCTTCAGATAAATTCTTCCCTCTACTCGGTGACAGCAACGAACCGACCGGTCCGCCCCAAAGTGGCTTACTCCACAAGTGGTGGCTTTGCTTTCCATGATGTCATCGTCATAAATAGAGACTTAATCATATGCAATAAATGCGATCGACTGGGCGGCTGTGTCCCAGTAGTGAGTGTCTCGGCGCTCAGCTGGTTATTGCCGTTTGGCTCCACGGAGGAGAGCAAGCGCCTTGAATTTGGTCCACCTTTTGCGTTTTGCGTTTGTTTTGTTTTGCGAGGGTGACAGTCTGCAGATATTGCTTGTTTATTTAAATTTATACAAAGTGCTGTTTGAGTTTTTATTGGCCATGAGGGGAAGATTCGTTGCAAGAGTTCTTGGAAGATGACGACCGGTGCGGCTGCTGGTGGGTCCAATCGCGGTCCAATGGGAAATCGAACGATTGTTTATGGGTCTTTAACCGTACATTCAGCTGGAATAGCACACCACGGCTTATTTACGCTCATTGATGCCAATTTAATGTTGCGTGTTGTTTGAGTGGGACATTTCTGTAATGACGAATGAACTTTCCTGGAGAAGTGGAATATTATTTTTCACGTTCGAATGCACGCAACCAGCGTTGGCGTTGATGGAAAGTATATCAGAGGGTAGTCTATTTGAAGAAAACTAGTAGAGTAAGTAGTAGAGCAACTGCACATAGGTAGTTTGGCAAAGTGAGTTAGTTTGAACCAAAGATTTCAAAAATTTTAACTGTGATCTTGAATTTTGATTAAACTGTGTCCTTCAATTTGAATAATGAAGTAAGACATTAGTTAAGAAAGTTATAAATATTATTCGGCTTTGACTAACACTGTTCTGTTTTTTTGGTCTGAATATGCCACACAAATGATGCAAATTTTGACATTTTCGTTCCTCCACTTGTTACCGGTTTCAAGTCCTGTCCTGATCAACCTCATAAAATTTTAAATGATTTGTTAGAAAACTGACATGGCTCTAACTATTTGATGTTTGCTTGGATTATTTGATTACTTTGATAGCGGTGTTTCATTAAATCTAGTCAAGTCTACACATAGCGGGGGACTTCAACGATTGGGCGCTCGAGTGGGAGAGCCGCCTTACCAACCCCAGGGGCCAGATTCTTCTGGAGGCCTTGGCTAGGCTCAATGTGGACCTAGCCAACGTGGGTACCTTACCAATTGGAGGGTGGATAATGACTACACCCATAGCACCCCTTGGCGGTTCGTGATTGTATCGTCCACAATACAAGGCAGCGTGCGGAAGGAGGAGCATCCACTCCATTCGCCCGCAGATGGAGGACGTCCTACTTTGACGTAGAGACTTTTAAAGAGGCGCTTGAGAGGGAACGAATTTTACGCGAAACCCAGGAACCTTGCGGCGAACGACTCGTGATGGCACCTACACGAGCGTGCGATGCGACCATGCCGTGGGAAGTCAAACCGAGGAATGGAAGATCGCCGGTGTATTGGTGGACAGAGTCGATCGCCGACCTCCGAAGAACATGCCTCCACGCAAGACGGAGGGCGCAAAGAAGAAGCCGATAGAATCGAGCGTAGAGGGGCGCTAGTCGCCGCGAAGGCCGCGCTAGAGAGGGAGATAAAGGCCAGCCAGCGAGTCTGCTTTAAGGGCCTGTGTCAGAAGGCCACTACGAATTCGTGGGGTGACGCCTATCGGGTAGTAATGGTCAAAACCAGAGGAACGGCGGCTCCAACCGAGCAATCACCAGAGCTGCAGCAGGTGATCGTTGGGGGACTCTTTCCGAACCATGACTCGAATTCATGGCCCCCCGCCGCCGTATATTTGTCCTATGACCAGAGTTCCAGTATCCTAGACCTTAACGCTGTCATAGCAACGGAATGGTGAGCGGTTCAGCCGAACACCCGTGACCACGTGGGCATTGACAACGGCACAACGGGAACCGGCGATGAGGCGACGGTGACGAATGAAGAACTCATTGCGATAGCAAAGTCGCTAAAGGTGAACAATGCGCCAGGACCGGATGGTATTCCGAACCTGGCCATCAAGACGGCTATCTTGCTGGCTCCCGAAATGTTCAGGGTGGTGATACAAAGGTGTCTGAACGAGGGCGTCTTTCCGGACGGCTGCAAAATTCAGACCCTAGTGTTGCTATCAATGACAGGGAAGCCACCAGGGGATCCATCGACATATACATAGACCTATATGTCTGTTGGATACAGCGGGTAAGATGCTTGAGAGGGCCTAGGCGGTCTGTCTAATAAACAGTTTGGCTTCTGTAAAGGGAAGTCGACAGTGGATGCCATTCTGTCCGTCACCAAGACGACCGAAGTGGCAATCCAGCGCAAGAGGCGAGGAGTCCGCTACTGTTCAGTTCAATAGCGCCAGTTGGGTGGCTATCGCCGACTCGCTCCAACGCCTTCAGGTTCCTGAGTACCTGTACAGGATTCTGGGAAGCTATTTCCAGATACAATACTGAGGTAGGCCAGAAACGTGTTCAGATCACCGCAGGCGTCTCACAAGGTTCGATCCTGGGTCCGGTGCTATGGAACACGATGTACGATGAGGTACTACGGCTTGAGTTATCGAACAGGGTGAAGATATTCGGGTTCGCAGACGACATCAACCTTGAGATATGCGGTGAATCCATTGAAGAGTGGAGCTAACGGCCTCACACACCATTGGCATTGTGGAGAGATGGATGAGTTCCAGGAAACTGGAGCTAGCTCACCATAGTACTGAAGTCACGGTTGTTAACAATCGAAAATCGGAGCAAAATGTGACGATCAGTACTCGAATCGAAGAGGTCTTTGAGGTATCTTGGGTTCATGATCGACGATAAGCTGTCCTTTATCAGCCACGTCGATTACGCCTGCAAGAAAGCCTCTATGGCTATTAGCCTGGGAAAACAAGTAAATTACAATTCCCCTTTGATTTTTGGGAGTCTTTGGGGTCCTATAATAACTGTGCAAAATTTCAGCTCAATCGGTAAAACTATATTTTAGCGCTCGTGGTTTTAATTTTCCATAGGATTTTATATGGGGAAACTTACTTTTACAAAAGAAATATCTGGCGAGGTGACCCGTTGTCCTCTAAAAATAAGTCAATCCAATCAATCTCTGGGAAATTTTTTTTTCTTCGAAGACCGCAAAGCAATTTGACGCTTGTGGAAAAAGTTATTTAGCTAATACTGGTTACTATCCAAACCCTCCATCGGATCCATCCATCGGATGTACCGATAACGATAAAAAAATTTCTTCTGGAACGATTCCAAGAATTTTGACAAAGTTCATTTCATATAATTTTCCGTAACCTCATGGGAATCTGCTCTGGGGTGACTGTTCCTGAATCAAGTCACCGGATTATCATATGGCAATCACACACATTCCTGTGTATTCATTCCACAGTTTTTGTATCATTATTGTTGGTTTTCTAGTGAAACATGTGTAAGTATACCATTTTCGGAACACGGTTCCGGATATTCGGTTATTGAGGGTTGGGGTGGTTGGAGGTTTGCTTTCTCGCCAAGGATAGCCTCCCGCACAATCCCATCCAACTTCCAATTCCAGATGTCTATGAAGGTAGCATGAGTTCTCAGCATCTTCTTAAGTAGACATCTAATCAACACTTCCCTCCCATCCCTTGCTGATCATAAGGACCTGGCCAGGTGTTGTGCAAAGAGATCGATGGATGAAGAGCCTGTCACACCCAAAGCAGCTCTTCTGGCGCTTCCATCGTCTCTACAACAGCCAACCCAGGATTTTGTATGGTCGGAAAATGCTATGCTATGCTAACTCAAGAACTAATCAAGCAAAGGAAACCAAATTTAGCTAGTGAGCGTTTTTGGAAGCAAGAAATGTTTCCATGGTGGTTTGGGACCCTTCCCCTCTCTGGAAAGGGAGGCTCTCATACAAATGAAACATACATTTCTGCATAACACAAGAACTTAGAAATTTGGCATATGGGGGTTTTTGAAGGCGAAAAATGTTTCTACGGTGGTTTGAAACTCTTCCTCCCTTTAAAGGAGGGGCTCTCATGCAAATGAAACACAAATTTCTGCATAACTCGAAAACTAATCAACCAAATGGAACCAGTTTTGGCATGTGGGGTTTTTTTTTAGGCAAAAAATGTTTGAGACCCCTCTTGCTATGAAAGGGCTAACCAGCCGGCCCTTTCAAGCCACCCTCCGGCTAACAAAAAAGGCGGCGGCGGGAGGCAGGGAACCATATAGCGAAGGGGACTAAGCACCGGAAAAGGAGTACCGGAGGAAATTAGGGGAGGGGGGATTTTGAGATCAAGAAAACAGGAACACGACAGGGAAAACGTACAATAAAAAAGGACATAGGGCACCACAGGGATAATAATTCTTTAGGAGAGGCCGGGTGAGATGACCGAGTATTAGTAGGAGGGGGCCCAGGGGAGGGCCCCGAGGGAAATGAGGGGGGGGGGGGGGAAGGGATGGGGGTCCCGACCAGAAGGAAATAACAAAATTATTTCAAGTGTTGTTATTCAGTTATGCCTTTTTTATAACAGAGGTTGTTAGAATTTAGATCGCGGATGTAGTTGAAATAACAGAAATTGTTACAAAAAATCCTCAAGAGGTAACAAAATATTAGCAAACTATGATATAGACATAACATAAACAAATCAAAATTTGTAACAGTTTTGTTACGATGTAGCAAAATTATATCAGCTATTGTTATAATTAATCTATTTTTTCACGCAGATTGTGCCTCCCAGGTATTATATCTTAATTTGTTATAAGTATGTTAAACAATTATTCAGATGAAAACATTTTTAACAAATTTATATCATAATCAGTTAGGCGTAACAAGGTTTGTTATAATTTTGATATTTTTATGTTATGCCCTTCTGGTCGGGGTATTCGCTTATTTGATCTGGCTTAAGTAAACTACTGAATATCCGAACGAGCTGATACGGGTTGTGTGAAGGAATGCATGTTGTTAGATTTCGGCAACCGGTTGGACAGGAACACATGCAACTACTCCAAACAAAACAACACCTCTCCCGCCACGATGGCCCCAGAGGCCCGAGTGGCTATGAAAGCTGGTCTGGCTCGTCCTTGTTTAACTACCAACCTTTTGAAGAATCGTCCGACCAAATCAGCTTCCTCCGCCCGACCGCCGACTTTATTATTATTCATATTCGCTTGCCATCAACCACATTCAGGAAATGGCCAATAATAAGGCTTTAGTCGGCAATGGGACATAGTTATGAATGTAGAATGAACTACGTAAGAAAATTCTAGAATGCGTTTGGTTTTTTTTTTTTTTTTTTTCATTGAAACACACGCATTGTTTTACAAACGGAAGCAGAGATTTCAGTCAACGTTAGTTGCCATTCTACTGTTTGGGATCAATTTTCGCTACGTAAGTGTGTAACAGCATCCTTATTGCTGGTTGAAATCGGTTCTTAAGTTCGAATAGGACCTTAAATTCTATGGATCTGACTTGCGAATTTCTAGAATTCGTTATACAATTTCATCAAATACATTTAATAAGTTTCACGGTGGTTTTTTCTCTCTTTTGTTTCAGATTATATGGCAGTCGATGTTTTTGTTAAACCAGTAATAAAAAGGTAAGATATAATTGATGTTATTTGCCTAGTTGATTTTATAAATTTGTTTGATAGAACAGGATTCGGTCTTACTTCATTTATCTGATTATTTCTTTACATAATAATCAATCTATTTAACTTGTTTTATGAACTAAATCACACAAGTTGCTCACAAACTTATTACGTATAAATATTTGAGCTATTCAGTATGCATAAACATTCTTGTTGTAAATGATAATTGCTGGATACATTCCATTAAAAAATAATAATCGTTTACTAACTCCCAAAATTCGGTTATAAAGATGTCGCATTCCCTTATAAGGGTGACCCACTTCAAGATAGGGTAATCCAAAAAACGAAATGTTTTGAAAACATATGTTTAAAAGAAACTGTTGATGCACTGGACCAATTTTCGTAACAATTTTCAGTGTAAGATACAACTTTTTAAGAAAAAAAATAGGACAACTTTTTAAGAAAAAAATATGAGGAGCAAAAAATGGTAGGTGGTGGTTTTGTAAAATAATTAAAACATCCATTTTTAACCCTTTGTACTCCGCTGTCGCCGCTACGGTGACATTCAAAATGTGAGAGCTCGGATACTGGAGTGCAAAGGGTTAATAGTTTCTGTGGAGTTTTTCAATGATTTTTAGCAAACATTACCGTCCACTCTTGGTGCCTCATAGTGATGAGCAGACATCTCCTTCTACGTCATGAGAAAATACTTTTTTGGTTGTTTTTATTCTTGTTATTTATTGGGGGCGTATTTGTTGTGAGCATCATCTTTTGTGGGGTTGGGGGTGTATTGTTGTTTTGGGGATGTGTTGGGGGGGGGGGGGGCGAGAGGGCTCCAAACGCATTAGAACGGTAGGGGGGGTGTTTGGGGTGGGGTTTGGGGGGGCTTGGGGGGGGAGGGTGGAGTTTTTGTTGGGTGGGAAAACTTTGGGCCGGGGTTGTGAATTTGTGAGGTCAGGCGGGGGGCCTCTTGGTTGTTGGGGGGTGGTGGGGGGTTGGTGGGGAGGGGGTTTGTTTGGAGTGTGAAGGAGGGGAGTGGGGGGGTGGGGATTGGGGGGGGGGGGTGGGGGGCATTTTTGTCGTGAAAAAGTTCCGGTATCCACCGTATACCGTATCCTGGCATGCATGAGAGTAACCCGGAAGAAAGGTTGCGGCCGTCCAGCGAAAATAATGAATGAGAAAACGCTCCGCTCGCTGCGCAGCATGTTCAACAACAAGGATTCGGTAAGTCAACGGGAAGCAGCCCGAAAGTTCCATTGTTCGAAGTCACTCATCTGCAAGACGCTAAAGAAAGAAGGAATAGTGTGTAGAAAGAAAACCAGATCCCCAGAGTACACAGATGAGCAGATTCAAACCGTGAAATCCCAATGCCGCTGGATGACTCGGAATTACGGCGGAAAATCTTTCGTTCTGGACGACGAAAGCTACTTTCCTCTTTCGAAGTCTCAGATACCGGGAAACGACCGATTCTACACTAAGGACAAATCTACTACTCCTCCAAAAGTAATGTATAAGTTCAAGCACAAATTTGAATCGAAGGTTATGTTATACATCGTAATATCCGATAAGGGTATTTCGAAGCCGTGGTTCAAACCAAGCGGTTTGGCCATCAACCAGGAGGTGTACCAAAGAGAGTGTTTGCAGAAAATACTCATCCCATTTCTTAAACAACATCACTCGGATGGCAAATACGTGTTTTGGCCGGACAAGGCATCATCGCACTACGCAAAAAAAAACGCTAACGTTTTTGGAGAGCCAAAATATACCATATGTCCCAAAAGACCGGAATCCGACAAATTTGCCACAGTGCCGTCCTATCGAGGATTTCTTCGGTCTTTTGAGCTCCATGGTATACAAGGATAATTGGAAGGCCAAGAACACCAAGCAACTTACCAACAGGATCAAAAGCTGCATCCGAAAAATCGACGTAGCTGCCGTCCAACGGTCATGTTCCAGCATACCGACTAAGCTGCGCCGCACGGCGGACCACGGACCATATGACAATATTCACTAAACTTAGTTTGAAGATTTAAGTTGACCCTTTTAATAAAATAAATCAGTTTGAACAAAACTTCACTGGTATTTTTTTCCTGACCCATTCTTTTCGTTCTCATTATTTAGTGGACACCCGTTATCAACTTCTCTTTGGAAGACTTCAATGTTAGATGATTTCCGTATTTCCATGAAAAGTTTCATGTCGTCTGTATATATCAAAACATTTAAATGGCGTAAAATATATTCAACATCATAGACAAACAAAATAAATATTAAAGTGCCCAGATGGCATCCCTGTGGTACTCCCGATGTAACATTCACAACCGATGATAGCTTTCCTTTAAATCTTACCCGTTGTGTTCTTCCACGCAAGTATTACTTGTGAAAATATGTGTTGATTGTTAATGGATTCAAAGAGTTTAGGAACACAAGATAATATTGCAATCCAACGATAGTTTTTAACATCTGATTTTTTATCGCTTTTGAAGGTCGGAACCAAGTACGATTCCTTCCAAATGAGGGGAAATAAAGGGCGATACGGTCAAAATTTGGTCAATATCAACTTGACGTATTTCTTTCAATTTTGCATTTAAAAAACCTGAACACCCCTCATTTTGAAGGTGTGTGTGTGTAGAATGTTGCTCCTATTTTGATTTTGGAATTCACTCTTCAGTTGTCAAAATGCCGTCCAAGCAAGAAGCAGCGTATCAAAATTTTGCTCGCGCATCGCGAAAATCCGAGCTACTCGCACGCAAAGTTGGCAAAATCGCTAAAAGTTGCCAAATCAACCGTTACAAATGTAATTAAACTGTTTGGGGAACGTTTGTCGACAGCCAGGAAGTCTGGATCGGGGGGAAATCGAAAACCGGAAGCCGCTGAGACGACAAAGAGAGTTGCCGGTAGTTTCAAGCGAAACCCTAACCTATCTCTCCGAGATGCCGCAAATAAGCTGGGTGTATCGTCTACAACCGTGCATCGAGCCAAAAACGAGCCGGACTATCGACTTACAAGAAGGTAGTGACTCCAAATCGCGATGATAAACAAAATACGACGGCCAAAGCGCGATCCCGGAGGCTGTACACGACGATGCTGACGAAGTTTGACTGCGTGGTAATGGACGACGAAACCTACGTCAAAGCCGACTACAAGCAGCTTCCGGGACAGGAGTTTTATACGGCAAAAGGAAGGGGAAAGGTAGCAGATATTTTCAAGCACACGAAACTGTCAAAGTTCGCAAAGAAATATCTGGTTTGGCAAGCCATCTGTACCTGTGGCTTGAAAAGCAGCATTTTCATAGCTTCCGGGACTGTCAACCAAGAAATTTTCGTGAAAGAGTGTTTGAATAAACGTCTGCTGCCTTTCCTGAAGAAACACGGTTGTTCCGGGTACTGTTTTGGCCGGATTTGGCATCATGCCATTACGGTAAAAAGGCCATGGAGTGGTACGCCGCCAACAACGTGCAGGTGGTTCCCAAGGACAAGAACCCTCCCAACACGCCAGAGCTCCGCCCAATTGAGAAATACTGGGCTATTGTCAAGCGGAACCTAAAGAAGACCAAACAAACTGCTAAGGACGAGCAGCAGTTCAAGGCAAACTGGCTTTCTGCGGCGAAGAAGGTGGACAAGGTGGCTGTAAAACAACTGATGGGAGGGGTCGAGCGTAAGGGCCGGCAAGGCGGTATTGGAAGGAGGCAAACTGAATTTTTTTTTTTTCTTTTTTTTTAATTTATTTAAAATTGAAAATTAATTTGATTTTTTTTTTTAAAATAAATTTTTCCTCTTTATAAACGTTTTCTCTCATCCCAATTTTTTGGCTTTACCCCCCTTATGCCAGTTTTTAGAGATGAATTAAACAACCAAAACAAGGGTTTCGCTAATTCCTTTGATAATGTTTACAAAAATACTGGCGGTAATCCGTCAGGACCAGCTCCTTTAGAAGAGTCTAATGTGGTTAAAGAAAGCAAAATTTCGTTGAAGGATACATTATCAACAGTCACATTTAACGAAGGTTCAGGATGGTATGAAAAAATTGATAATCTCGATCCTTGTCGTCACGAGTTGTGTAAACGTCTTGAACAAAAATCAGCAAATAAGTTACTGATTTCGGTTGAATTTGTACCGTCTTTGTCGTTGAATTGCATTTTTGTAGGAAAATTTCTTAACTTCTTCTTATCTTTAACTAGGCTAAAACACGATTTCGGGTCTGATTTGATATTAGTTTCAGTTGTTCTATTATACTCCTCATGTGCAATCTTCATTTCTAAATTCAGTTGATCACAGATAGTTAAATATATTGTGAGGTTCATATCATTTTTATCTGTTTTATAAGCTTTGTGCGCTTTTTGCTTCCTGTTTTTGAGATTTATAATGTTCTCATTATACCACATCGGATTCTTATTTGGTTTTCTCCTATGTCTTTGGGGTACTGCAGTCTCTACTATATCGTAGATGTTTTGATAGAATACAAATACGGCCTACTCTGCTGAAAAAAAAATGCGAATTAGAGTTTGCCAATCAATCGAGTAAAGTTTGTTTTTCATTAGATTGTAGTCTGCTTGTTTAAAATCAAAATAAATTTTGGATAAATCGTTATCCAATATTGTGGCGTAGTAATGACTGAAAATTGAATATTCAATAGTAGTAGAAAAAGGTTCATTTTTCCAAAGAGGAGCTGGTGCCTTAATAACGCAGAAATCATCGGTCATCGTAGTGAACAATAAATGAAGGTAGCAATTGTTCTGATTTCGTACATGATTCATTTGATTCAGTCCAATCTCATAACTTTTTTCAAAAATAATAAGAAGCGTTAAATTTTCTCCAATTATTGGCATTAAAAGAGATTAATTTGGATCATCTACAATAAAATCAGTAGCATTTTGGTTAAAATCACCATATATGTGAATAACGTTTGCATAAAAAAATGGACTTTTTTCGGATGGTGATAAAAAAAAGCTAAGACAGATAATTGCTTTTGATAAATTTCTCATGGAAGGTAATTATTTAAGCTTACTTGCAAAAAAATTCTACGCCCTTGCGAGCGGCCTTCCGGCAGTTAACTTGAACATTCACCATGGCGGAAAAAAAACATGCGTGTAGGCATGTTTTTGAGTTCTTTCTTCGTTTTATTTATCAATTCCTCCTCAGTTTTCGCGACAAAATTGTTGGAGTAGATCTTACGCTTCAGGTTGGCCCAGAAATTCTCGATGGGACGCAGCTGGGGGACGTTGGGCGGGTTCGCCGACTTGGGTACCACATCGATATTCAGCCGCTCCATCTCCTCCAACGATCGCTTCGAGTAGTGGGCCGACGCCAGATCCGGCCAGAACACCGCGTCTTCGCCCTTATGGTATTTCTTGATGAACGACGCAACTTCCGGCAGGCATTTCGTACTATAAATTTCCCCGTTCACGGCCAGTCCGGAGCGAAAGAAGAGCGGCTTTGACATCCCCTTCTTGCTGATTGTCAGCCACAGCAGCACCTTCTTGGGGAACTTGGTGTGTGAAATGAACTTCACCTCGGAGCTCACTTCCTTCGTGGGGGAAGTAAAATACGAAGTGCCCTGCCAGTCGTTGCCATCCAGGGTGAGATAGGTCTCGTCGTCCATCACCACCGCCACGTCGCGATTCGCCGGGAAAATCGAGTTGACCATCTTATTCAGCCGCTGCCGCTACGTCATTGCCTGCAGCTCCGAAACCAGTCGACGCGACTTTCGCTTCCTGACATATGTCACATTCATGTTCGCCAGGTACTTTTTCACTGTTTGGCCGGTTGAACCGACCTCCCGGCCAAGCGCACGCAGCGATGTAGCCACTTGTCCCTCGGTCTTCCTCTTCAGCATCCTTTGGAGCGTCTTGTCGCTCAGGGTCGTCGGCCGTCCGGAACCGGGCTTTCTTTCGATGCTCTGATTGTTGTCTAATAGTGCCAAGATGTTGTAGATGCCGGAACGGGAGTATCCGGCGTCCACAAAGTGCCGCACGATGTTCGTTTTCGACGCAGCGGAGTACCGTTCTTTGAACGCGCACACTTCTGAACGGAGCTGCTTCACTGTTTTGCCATCCCGTTCGACTGATAGAGCTGTCAAATTTTGTCTGTTGACTCATGGGTTACTATGATTGATGTGCGGGTGAAGGTAAACCCATGAAAAATCGGCAATTTTTGTCCATTTTTAAAAAAGCAAACGTTATTGACGTCAGACTTAAATTTTGACAAAATACTTTCAGCAATATTAAAAAACATGTTGAATGAGTCAATTTTTGCACTTTCTGGGGGGAAATGGACTGCTCAAAAAACATGAACTTGATTTTCGATCACAGATGTAACCAACAAATAACCACAGATGTCAAATTCCTTGTGTTTTTTTGAACTGGTTTCTTCTGATTCATAATCAGATGAAATTGCAATTAAAACGCCACCGCCGGATTTCTTATTGGATAACGATTTATCTCGATCGTCTCTATATACATTAAACTTATCGGCAAAAACTTCAGAACTTTTAATGCTCGAACCCCAAATAGTCTCAGTGGCTAAAATAACAGAGTAGCTACAAGCAGCAACACGTCTATAAATTTCATTAATCTTTAACGCACTTTTCATTCTTTTAAAATTTTGACAATAGATTGTTATTTCCTTACTTTCTTTACTGTTTTTAAAAGCACTCACGTGTTCAGACGAGCCGGTTTGATTGCGAACAGACGTCAAGTTTGGAATAGTATTATCCTCCAAATGGTTCGTCAATTCTTGGTAAAACACGAATGCCTACATGTACACACCTGACAAGGTGCGCTTGAAGTTATTGGCACGGATGAGTGCCCTTGAACGGAAGTTACTGGAACAGCTGATGAACTGCATAATGCGACAGAAGAGGTCCCAGGAGTCATGAAGTTGAACGAGCTCGTTGGAACGGTACGTGTGGAATAGGGTGGGATTATAAGACTCAACTTTATACTTCCCCCTTGCCTACCCCGCATCTGGGGTAGCTTGGTAAAAGATTATGCGCCCGATTGTATACTACCTTCATATGCCCTCTGCTCGTTTTCAACTTGTATCTTTCAATTTTCATAACCTTCCGTTACTCTAAACGGAACTATCAATGCTTTCTCTTCAATTCTCTTAGTTCTAGCAAGAAATTACTGTCCATTCCTAGGGCCTTTCATGTTGATGGGAAATTATCTGCTTCTGACAAATTTCTTCTTTATATTTCAGTTAAACTCCAAATTTTCCAATTCAATCAAACTGCATTCCCTTTCACAACAACCCTGCCCCCTAGAAACGACCTCACTTGCGGTGCCTCTTAAACCAGATTGTAATCACCCGAAAGAGGCGTCCTCCTGTCAATGCGCTGCGCTTCTCGCGCTGTCGTCGGACCTCTTCGGCGGCTTCTTCCATTCTCAATCGCTCATAAGCATATTCGTTAGAGGAGCACCGGCCGGGCCGCCGGGGGGTTTGGATCGGTTGGTCAAAGATCGTCGATATTGGCATGAATAGTAATGCGAAAGAAACCGAAATCGCCCTCCGGGGCCAACATCGTTGCAACACAGCCTCCGTAGCATCGTTGGTTTTTTTTTCGCCTCAGCACGTTGCTGTTTTCCTACATGCGTTAGAGAAGCGAAACAAAAAAGCATCCACGAACGTGCGAGTCGAAGCGCATAAAGTGGGAAAATTGCTAATAAAGTGACATAATTTCAGTCAATGAGTTGTGCGCCCCCGAGAAGACGAAACGATGCGATGTTGCGCGGGTAGAGCAAGAGTCGTAAAAATTATGTAAAAATCATGCTCGAATGATTAACATGTAATTGATTTGCTGATTGAATCTTATGTCGGTTCGAATGGGTTGTAATTTCGTGTTTCCTACCGAGAGACTTCAATGCACGATCACAGGCGATGAACCGGGATCGAAGCGCAAGAATTTCCGATAGGAAACTACTCAGCAGGTTTCCTTGTCTCCTACACACCAATACAGAATCTAATAAACAATACTATTAGTGTTTCCGTGGGCCAGCAATTAAGTAGCGCAAACGTTTGGCACGCTTTTGGTGTTCGACCACGCAGTCGGAAATCGTGGGCGTGTTTTTCATTCAGGGGGCTAGAACTAATGAAGAGTTCAATTGTTCGCCGTTATTAGCATCACAAATCGAGCTCTGATTTCCCGCTAACTGTCGAGAACTAGAACCATGACTCGCTGAACCTTGAAACAACGCGGTTGGTTTGTGGTGAAATCACCCTCTTAATGGGTGCTGTTATACTTAATAAATTAATTCTCGGCAGCAGCAGGTCGACCGATCATCGATCGCACGAATTGATGTAATTTGTGCCGCTACAGTTTGGTTGTGAATTCCGCCGAGAAATTGATCCGATTCAACTGTCGCCTCAATACGGTCACCGCCATAATTAATCACAATCGGGCCGATAGATTCTTCAAGATAGATGCCGACTGAGCGCCACACACACGAATGGAGAACCTGCCCGGAGCTTTTGCGTAAACCTGCTCGGGACTAATATGGCACCCGACCAATTACCAGTAACCTAAATTTCGATCACTGACAGAAAGAAAGACCCAAGCGGGCCCCTTTTCGCGGGCCCATCCGCGATGCCCCCGTCGGAGATTGAACGATTATGAATGGCAGCTTAACAAAACAATCATTTAGGACCCCTCGGGCAAGGTTCCGTCGCGCTGTTTCACATGACTTACGTTGGCCGTCGGCATTTCTTGCAGCTTTCCTTTTACGGACAACACATCGGCGGGCTCTATCGTTCAGTGAGACTTCATGCTCGCACAATGGCAGATCAACTTGAAACGATTATGCAATGCAGCAGGGCACGAACCGAGATGGATTCCCTTTTGTGGAAAGTGCTATGCTACATGCTGGTAAGAATAAGGTAAACCTATACGAACGTGGGGTGGTTCACCTTGAATGCGCGAAATTGTTTTCACTTTTGCTTGACCGTTGGATTCTTTGTCGCCGTGTATGTAGAGTTGTTTGAGATCAAGCGATTCCCTCCGACAATCGCAGTTCTCATCGTTACCCGAATGACCCAAATGTCTGATCATTCAAATTCGACCTCCCAAGGTTTATCGGACAATTTAATCGCTCCCACCATCAGTCAATCATCATTCATTCGCATTCATCGCCCTAAATTATGTTTGTATTCATTCACCGACATTCGACACCGAGCCCTATTTCACGCTCAACTGCCCATGTCGCGCAGCTAAGAGAACAAAGAACACCACCGAGAAGCACCACACCCCGAAAACTCCCGATATTACGCGCTACAACGTATCCCACTATCTCGGGAGGGAACATCCAACATCGGTCAAGGTCATCATCGGTTCCGCGCAGTAAATCCAATTACCCGCTTATTGTCGTCTTAAATGCCGCCGCTTTTGGACGGGCAAACATCAATCAAACGGCCAAAGAGAGGTGCGATCATGTGCGATCATTCGAAGATCCCTCCTTCCCCACTTCGCCATCCCTGTCTAAACAAGTTGAGTGGGCGGTTGGCGTTTTTGGCAGCAGAGGGCAGCACCGCCCACGTACCACCGCCTTCGGCGAACGTTACATCAGAGTTCTCGATTAAATGGCTCCGATAGAATCAAGAGTCCATTTCTGCGCGCGTCATTCGTTTCCGTTCTGTGTCTTTCACTCTCGGCGAGTAGCACTTAAATGCTCATTAGGAATTTCCAGCTAAGCGACATTCATTGTACACATACGAAGGGTTTAATTGCGCTGCTTGCCGCTTGAGGCTTCAGATCCGGTCGTCTGGTGGTAAGCCGATTTTCTAACTCTGTCCGTTTGCCTTTGAAGTGGAGCTCAATGTCATTCTAATGATCATTAGATCGACGGGTTCTTGGAATTCTGGACTCTGGAATTTGAATTTGTGGATGTTTGTCATAGGTGGTTGAAATATTTGAAGGAAGAGTGCGGGCGGTTGAGCCTAACGATTCCGCTCTCCACAAATTAAGGAGGATAGCTTATAGTACACTAGTTTTCTGAAAATTTGGCTCATCTGTGGTGAAATACAAACTCGTATGCCGAGTTTATCCCAAGCTTTTGTATTTTCTGGACTGCACAAAAACGGCTTTGAAAAAAAGGTACGAATCATTCGTATACAAGAAATTGATGTGCGGACACCGTACGAAGATAATAAGAAGGACAATAACAATTTTATTGAAAAATGAATCGCTACCACTGATTGCCAGGTTGATCGTCACTAGGTCACATGAAATGAAAAAAAGAGTTATAAAGGGTGCAACGGTCAAAAACTGGGCAAACATGATGGTGCACTCTGATTATGTTATTATATAAATGATCAGGTTTGATTTCTTGATAAAAACTGCTCCGATTCTCCAATTTTCTTCTTCTGAAAATCATACTGATAACTATAGACTTATTAAGATTCTCTTTTCTATGTATAAACCCTCTGAGAAGATTGTTCATGGCTAATGAGCAAGCTATTTTTCCAGTCATAATATTATGAGAACATATAAATTTGGTTTCCAATCACGGCGCGAAGTACTAGGATGATGTGAAAATAATTGCCGAATAGCGGAATGCTACATCTGTAGAGACATAAATGTATCCTTTAGCATCACAGGGAAGCCGTCCAATTTTTGGTGAGATCTATCTGATTATAATTAAATTTGAACGATACTGTTAAATACGTGCCATCCTCAAAACAATAAGATTTGATGATGGAAGTGTATGCACAGGTACCTATCTCCATTTGATGTTCATACTGTGTCTATGCGGGGCTTGTTGTAAGTGAAAGTGACCTCGGAATGGACGTGAGTAACCAGGCATTCTGAAATGGGTCACTGGAACTCAACAGAGCTATCACCTTCCAACTCCCGGGCTAAAAATGTTTGTCGAGTCGACGACAGTTCGTTTAAGTTCAAACATTTTTCTTCCATAAAAACACTGCCGGACGGTGGGCGTTGGATTGTATATACACACTCACACACACAAATAAATTTGGTTTCCAATCACGATCAAATACTACTAGCGCTGCAGTTAGCTTAATAAACAATATTCAAGCAAGTTCCGATCAAGGAAAAAAAAAAGTTCTGCCATGCTTGTTGATGTGTCCAAGACTTGTGTTCCACATGATGTACAGGGTGGCAACGTAGAAGTGATACACTTAAAAATTGTTATTAAACATAAACAGGATTGTTTTTCTCACTCATTGCACTTTAAATAACATCGTAGACTACGACACTTTGGTGCTGCGCAAGGAGGACAACCGTTCACCCCTGAAGTGGAAGTATGGCCGCATCAACCGTGTCTGGTATCGGTGGTAAGGACAACAACATCCCTGTCGTCGCTGGCTAAGACAGATAATTGCTTTTGATAAATTTCCCGTGGAAGGTAAATATTTAAGCTTACATGCAAAAAATTCAACGGCCTTCCGGCAGTTAACCGGAACATTCGCCATGGCGGACGAAAACATGCGTGTAGGCATGTTTTTGAGTTATTTCTTCGTTTTATTTATCAATTCCTCCTCAGTTTGGAATGAATCTTACGCTTAAGGTTGGCCCAGAAATTCTCGATGAGACGCAGCTGGGGGACGTTGGGCGGGATCGCTGACTTGAGTACCACATCGATATTCAGCCGCTCCATCTCCTCCAACGATCGCTTCGAGTAGTGGGCCGACGCCAGATCCGGCCAGAACATCGCGTCTTCGCTCTTATGGATGATGAACGACGCAACTTTCGGCAGGCATTTCGTGCTATAAATTTCCCCGTTCACGGCCAGTCCGGAGCGAAAGAAAAGCGGCATTGACATCCCCTTCTCGCTGATTGTCAGCCACAGCAGCACCTTCTTGGGGAACTTGGTGTGTGAAATGAACTTCACCTCGGAGCTCACTTCCTTCATGGGGGAAGTAAAATACGGAGTGCCCTGCCAGTCGTTGCCATCCAGGGTGAGATAGGTCTCGTCGTTCATCACCACCGCCACGTCGCGATTCGCCGGGAAAATCGAGTTGAGCATTTTATTCAGCCTGCAGCTCCAAAACCAGTGGACGTGACTGCCGCTTCCTGATATGTATGTTCATGTTCGCCAGGTACTTTTTCACTGTTTTGCCGGTTGAACCGACCTCCCGGCCAAGCACACGCAGCGATGTAGCCACTTGTCCCTCGGCCTTCATCTACAGCATCCTTTGAAGCTTCTTGTCCGGAACCGGGTTTTCTTTCGATGCTCTGATTGTTGTCTAATAGTGCCAAGATTTTGTAGATGCCGAAACGGGCGTATCCGGCGTTCACGAAGTGCCGCACGATGTCCGTTTTCGACGCGGCGGGGTGCCGTTCTTTGAACGCGCACACTTCTAAACGGAGTTGCTTCACTGTTTTTGCCATCACGGTTAGAGTTTGACTTATAGAGCTGTCAAATTTTGTCTGCTGCCTCATGGGTTACTATGATTGATGCTGATGGTAAACCCATGAAAAATCGGCAATTTTTGTCCATTTTTTTAAATGCAAACGTTACGCTGATTTGTGTCATTCCTGGAGCGGATGGCTTTCAGAAGTTCTTCCTGATGATGCAGCATTATACATCGGTTTCCTTGCGTAGAATTTCTTGACAATCAGCACACATGGAAACTACATATTGAGAAATGAAACGTTACCGGGTCCGTTGCACTCCAATACAGGCAGCATGGTATGTTCTGCTGCAGTATCCACACTTCCAAAGAAGGTGGTCGCCATTGATGGTACACGATTTGACACCGCACGGCATTATTATTGGTAGTTTAATAAGGAGTGTATCGAAAATAAGCTATCCACAAACTTTCTTTCAAATTATGTTGAAAACCGATATTTTATTCATACAAAAAATTGATCCTTTATTGTACGAGGTTAAACTTGAATATAATGAAGACCGGATGAAATTTAAGTCATTCCTTCACGAATTTTCGAACTTTGGATCGAATGCTCTTCATCAAGTTCCGGACAAGTGTTGCATCGCATTTTTTGGACGCTTGAGTCCAAATTTTTTGAACTCCTGCATGTTCCCAGCTGCCTTACCAGTCTTCTTGAAGACCCTCTTCACGATTGCCCAGTAACGTTCGATGGGTCGAAGCTGAGGGCAATTTGGTGGATTGATATTTTTCTCAACGAAATCTATACCCTTTTCCGCAAGCCAATTGAGAGTGGTTTTGGCATAGTGAGCCGACGCTAAATTCGGCCAAAACAGTGGAGGTGTACTATGCTTCTTATATAAAGGCAACAATCTCTTCTGGAGACACTCAGATCGATAGATTTCCGCATTTATAGTTCCGGTAGTGTAAAAAATGGTTGACTTCAAACCACAGTAACATATTGCTTGCCATACCAGTACCTTTCGACCGAATTTCTCCACTTGAATCGACCTGTCCGCATCGCTCACATCCTCCCCAACGACGGCAGTAAAGTATTGTGGACCTGGAATGGTTTTTGAGTCCTCTTTTACATATGTCTCATGGTCCATCAAAACGCATGAATCCGGACGCTGCAAAAGACGCGAATACAATTTTCGGGCCCATGTTGCTGCTCGCTTCTTCTGTTCTGCACTTTGTTTCGAGATTTTCTGCTTCTTGTAGGTCTTTAGGTGGTTTCGCCTCTTGATACGCTGGATCATTCCGACACTCGTTCCTGCTTTTTTGGCCAAAATCACGTATTGAAATTGATTTGTTCTTCATGATTAGAGATACCACTCTCTGCTCCAGTTTCGGGTTGGAAGAACCGGGTTTTCTGCCTCCTCCTGGTAGCTCATCCAAAGAATAGTGTTCCCCAAACTTATTAATGATGGTTTTAACACTCGCATGATGAATTCCAAACCGCTTCGCCAATTTTCGCATAGTAATATCCTTCTCACTTAGCCAGTGTCCAGAACCTTAATTTTAACTTCCTTTTCAATACGCGACATTTTGAAAACGCAGAATTTGAACCGCACAAACAAGTAAACAACAGAAAGCTGACAGTCAAACGCACAGCATGCAGTGTTCAGAGCATAAAAAACCATCACAAATACATGCGTAAAACGCAAATGTATGTGGATAGCTTATATTCGATACACTCCTTATACTCCACGTGACACAAAAAGCAAGAAAACCACGTGCGATGTTATGAAAAAAAAAATTGAAGTTACAGGCGAAGCATGAGAAGCGCACGACGCTACGTTGCCAAGTGGTAAAAATAAGCAGATATACAAAATTAATTGCGGACCGTACTTGAAATACGTCCGCCCTCGACGACGGTTCGACTGAAACTTCCAGTAGTAGTCCTTATCTTATCTTAAGGAGCATGGCTTCGGCATGGCCTCACGGACCAGAAAGCACACGAACTTGGTGTGCTTGGTTTGGATACCCTTGGTGCAAAACGGGTGGATTTCTTTAACTTTGTGATCTGCTTGCGGTCTTATGACCTTTGTTCAGATCAAATCAGATTTCGTTACTGAGAGTCATGTTTTCCTTCTCTGACAGCCGGACAATTAGAAACGCCGTATATCAGCCTTAGCAAGGCAAACATATTCGCGCATTTCTCAACTTCTCTTCGGTTTCCTCCACGGTCACTTAAACCATAATTGATCGAGCCCCCAGAACTCCTAATTCGATGTCGCAGCTTTGATTCCATTGCGTTGTCTATGTCCATGATTGTAAAAACATGATTAAGAGTCCGCAATTCAATTACAATAAGAAAAATTTTCATTCGATAGAATGAAATAGACCTACCTCTGATTTTCCGAGTAGTACCTTGACTCGTCTAATTAATAAAATTCACTATTTTGGTACGTGAAGCATAGAATTCGACATCTTTGAAAATTGAAAACACTGGGGCGTAATTCCTCGCCACTTGATTAATGTGATTTAATTTTTCTTGTGTATTGGGGTCGTTTTTGACCGATCAACATCTCAAAAAAGCTCATATGTCTAAACGGAATAAACTAGGAATGAAATTTTCTGACTTTTTCTAATTTTTGGAAAGGAATATATTTTGGGCAGTTACAGTTTTCAGCGACCTCTAGAAGTGACGCTACAAAAAAAGTTACACATAGTGCATTCAGGGTCAAAAAAGACCCAAGACTTTGCTTCGCTCCCAAATATTTATTTCTGATCCAATGAAAGGTATAGATTCTTAGAACATCATGCTGACCTGTTTTGTTTTTTGACTGGCCATTCTGGGCACATAGGTACCCAGAACCGGTTGCGGTATGCATCCGAAGTGGACAATTTTGGAACCTCAAGTATTTGTTCCGTTAGACGGTTCAAAACTCGCGATTTTGAACACCGATCTTCAAAAACATCATGCTATAGACCTACCAGTGAATTTGGCCACATCCGGATACTCTGGTACCGGTTAAGGTAGGGTCCAAAGTGGAGAATTTTGAAAACTCAACTATTTGTACCGTTCGACGGCTCAAAATATATGATTTTGAATTCTGATATCCAAAAACATCATACCATAGATCAACCAGGACATTTGGTCAGATCCGGATACTCTGGAACTGAATCCGGTAGGATCCAAAGAGGACAATTTTAGACCCCAAGTATTTGTACCGTCTGACGGTTCATTGTGCCATTGACCTGCCAGTGAATTTGGCCTTATCCGGATACTCTGGAACCGTTTCCGGTTGGGTTCAAAGAGGACAATTTTGAAACCTCAAGTAGTTGTACCGTTCGATGGTTCCAAATTCATGATTTTGAATACTGATATCCAAAACATCATTCCATAGATCTACATCCACATCCGGATATCCTGGTACCTGTAGGGACCAATTATGGATACCCCAAGTTATTGTACCATTTGATGACTCAAGGTTCATGATTTTAAATACTGATAGCATGATGATTTTAATGGTTTGTCATCTTGATGAAAACGTCATGCCATCTGTATGTCCGAAGACATCCATCATGTCATGAACTAAAACCCAGAATGGACCCATTTTGGACCACTCTTGTACCCACTAACTTGTATACCACATTCATAAACAAATAGTCAAGATAACGTCCGTTTTACTTTTTTTTTGAGTATAAAAAACTAATTTATACATTTTTAACATATTTATTGTACACTTCAGGGTAGATGCGAGTTTATAAAAGTCATACGGTGGTCAAATTGATTTTTTTAATGGCGAAACGATATCGTAGCTAATGGTATTTTAAACGTTAAAGATGATTGTTTATAACTTTTTCAAATAGGACATTAAAAGTGCTTTACGCATGGAAGTTGTATCAAAAATGTATATGTGGCTCAAGGTTAGCAGTGCAACTTTCCGTTTTACCTTCCCTACTTTCATGCGCCATTGATTGGATTAAAAAACGTAGAAGGTACCCTAATAAATTATTGAATTTTAGTGAGATTTCTTTATGGTATTCACAAAAACCAACATGGCGATTTTCCAAGTCTACAGTCCTACAGTACAAGTCTACAGTACGGGTAAAAACATTAGTAACACATTTGATTTTCAAATGTTCGTTTTTTCTTTTCTGCGTTTTTTGTTGTGAAATTTAACCGAGTAATGTCAGTATGAAATGAATGAAAATACAAATACAATTTTTCTATTATGTTGTGCGTAGCTACATCTCAAGAGATCCCCCCACATATTAAGCGTAACAATTTATAAAAAATACTAAACAATCTCCCAAACTGTTGCTTTATGTTACATTTGAATAAAGCTCTATGCCCAATTTGACTTCTATTTGAATCAGTGAGTGGCATCACAATCGTACAATTAGGTAGTGTTTTTTTTTATTCCAGTATTTCAAATAAACAGATTTTCAGCCATCACTGTATTGGATTCACAATCTATTCTGAATAATTTCACTATTGCATGAGGATGTTAAAAACATGTTTAAAATTCATCTTGAATGCAACCTATCAGCATATTTAAAAACATCTAGCATACACGCTATTTCCAAACAATCCAAAATGAAGTACGTTTGACTCAAATCGGTCAAAAGTATGGATACTCAAAGGTGAGTAAAGATAGTTCGTAGTGATAAGATGACAAACAGTCACCGATGTTTTCAAGAAGGCTGTTCTGGTACCACGTTTGAACCGAACACGTGTGGAAAAACATCCTCAAAACTTTTTCAGGACCAGACATGTTTGGTATTTCATCCTCATGACTTTTTTACAACAAACTTCTCATATTCTTGTCAAAGAAGATGTTTCTGGTGTTACTTGGGAATAGTGTTCGCCCTGGAACGGTCATGCAGGCGGAGTGGAATGTATTCGGCAGGAGCGGGCAGAGGAAGCAACCGTCAATTCAAACCAACTCTGCTCTGAAAAGAGCTGACTGACGTTGTTCCCAGCCACAGACGAAAGTGGATCGAGGCTGATGAAAACTGCCGGCTACCCTAGGCACTTCTTTATTTCTCTGCATCTATCTATAAATTTGCTTTTGCCCCTGTTGCTGATGGGTGCGCGGTTGGAAAGAAACTATTTGATTGCAAGCTACTACATGCCGCTTAAATAAATGCAGCGCTCCGAGTTCTGTGATGAGAAAGTTATTTGGCGATATGGTGGTTGCTTGGTGATGTGATGATTGTTTGGTAGTTCTGCACAGTCGGCGTGATTTTCGGGCTTACTAGCGACGTAGGTTTACATGCGTCTGCCAGTGACGCTTCCGACGTGAGACGGAACCAATAGAAACCAATACCATAAATTTTGAACCGTCGAACGGTACAAATACTTGAGGTTTCAAAATTGTCCACTTTGGACCCAACCGGAAACGGATCCAGAGTATCCGGATGTGGCCAAATTCACTATGGCACGATGTTTTCGGATATCAGTATTCAAAACCATAAATTTTGAACCGTCGAACGGTACAAATACTTGAGGTTCAAAATTGTCCACTTTGGACCCCACCGGAACCAGTACTATAATATCCGGGTGTGGCCAAATACTGAAGATCGGTGTTCAAAATCGTGAATTTTGAACCGTCTAACGATACAAATACTTGAGGTTTCAAAATTGTCCACTTCGGATGCATACCGCAACCGGTTCTGGGTACCTATGTGCCCAGAATGGCCAGTCAAAAAACAAAACAGACCAGCATGTTGTGCTAAGCATCTATACCTTTCATTGGAGACCAAGATATCAAAAGTCGGTTCAAAAATAAATATTTGGGAGCAAAGCAAAGTCTTGGGTCTTTTTTGACCCAGAATGCACTATGTGTAACTTTTTCCTAGTGCATTAGGAAGGTTAAGAGCGTAGCCGTAATAACAAACAAGATGCCAGAATGTCATGATTTAACGGCAAGTTTCCATTGCTGGCAGTTTAACAGGCAAAAAACCTAAGGCGTAATAACACTCTAAAAATAAACAGGTCGTATTGTGGTTTTTATCAATTTTTTAACTCAATAAAACATATTTCTACATATATTGTGTGAAAAGGTTGAGTACTGCATTACTATACAAGATGTGAGCAAAATGAATGGTTTATTGGAGCTTTCTATGGAAAATAGGATTTGATTTTCGAATTCCAATCTTTGCCGCCAGTTTTTTCGGTTTCGTGATTTTGGAATACCGCCCATTTCAAATGTTAGTCTAGAAATAGTCAGTGTGCGTTTAGGCTTCTTGGTCTGTTTAAATTGTATACTTGAAAATACAAGTAAGCTGATTCTGACAAACAGTTGTAAAATTATTTGTGTCAAACCGGTTTTTCTGGCTGATTCAGTTGTATCAGACTACATTTTAGATATTTTTTTTGCATGTCAAAATTACCAAACATCTTCTGGGACAATTGACAATATTGATCTATTCGATTCAATACTGATTTTTCTGCATCGTATTTAAGCATATTTCATGGTCTACATGCTAGAATAAGTGATAAAAACGATAGAAAGGATAAAATTTGCAAACAAATGTTTTTCCAAAGTTGTTCTGGATCTTCCAAACAATCCTTGAGTTCAGATCTTGATGTTCTACATGATCAATACGGAGATTAACGATGTCTCGACCGCAGTTATTAGTTGGAATAGCTCCACGGAACATAATTACACTGCACAGAAAAAGCGTTCCCGAAAATGAAAACGGACCGTGAACAAGTTCACGTTTTCAGCATTTTTCCCTTTTAACGTTATTTAGTTCATGATTACGTGATTCAGTTCACGGTGTATAATTCATGACTGCAGTTCACGGATCTGGGCACGGATTTTTTTCGTGTGTAATAGACATATTACAGTATTTCTAGAATACCTATGGTACTCCAAACTATCCTTGAATACAGATCATGATGTTCTACATGATCAACAAGGCTATTTACGATGTCTAAAATGCACGGTATTTACAGTCGATTTTGGAAACTGTAGAACCTCTGGGGTCATTCTTCCTGACAACGTTGGGTTTTTAATGTGAGTGTGCAGAATTCTCTCACGTCTTTCGAGTTCAAACTTTGATAACTTTCGAAAATGGGTATGAATCTTGATGAAATTTTTACCACGGAATATACAATCCTTCCGGATCAACGCTGTCATTAGTTTCTCGCTCTGACAACTAGAGGCGTAACAGCAATAAAAAAGAAGCGAATAGCAACTGAAACGGATTTGAAAACGGCATAAATTCAAGAATAACTCAGTTTTAAATTTAATCGATCGGAATTGGCTCAAATTACCGTGCTGTTGATCCACCACAACCAAATAAAAACCACATCAAACTTAACCGACCGTGCCGAAAAACACTCATCAAATCCATCAAGTTTGACATCAATGCGCCTACAAAAAGGTGCCAACTATAAACATCCCCATTTTAATTGTTTCTTTGAAACTTTGGCTATTATGCTTATTTGCGCCAAGCAAACGTGTCTTACATTTGGCACTTTAGTGTTTTAGGTTCCTCATCGGTGCAGTCGCGTTCAATTTATTGTCGTAGGTGTGACACGAGCCGTCGGGAATTAATCAAATGCCTTGGTTGGCGTCAGTCTTTGGGTAAATACAGCGTCTTGGAGCGAGCCCATCGTCGTAAAAGGCGCGAAGGTTTGCGTTAACAAAAGGGGCAAAACGAAATCGGCTTCGATTGTGCGGGTAAAAGTGAGTAAACATATTCGAGTCAACAAAGGACATGACATCACCATACCATACCATTCGGGAAGGTGGAATATGCGATCGTATCGCGCAAAATTGACCTGCACTGGAATGATTCAAATTGAGTGCATGGCGAACAAAGTGGAATGCTGCCCTTGAAAATTTAATTTTTGTGTAAACATTTTTTTTCCCATTAAGGATGCAACGAACAAATCATGCCATGACAAGGAGCAATTGATCAAAGGCACTTGCGAAAAGGTTTCAATTTAAATTATAATTCTTGAGCTAGACTCGTTTGATCAGTGCCGCAACTGCCATCGAAAATCGGCTTCCGAAAAACCAGCATCGTTAATAAAATTTAAAAGCCAATTTGCTGCCCGAATGAGATAATTACTTCGAATCTCTCTAAATCTTGAGTGTGTATAGAGTGATTGTGTCCGGATTCAACCAGAGCGGATTGATCTTTGGCTGGTCAAATCACTCAGCACAGGTGACCGATCGCCACCAACCGGTTCGCTCTCGTTTGAACGACATTTCGATCGATTGATATGCCCCAGTGCAGCAGGGCAATTCGATCCAAATCGGTTGCGGTTGATTGGGAGACAGTATTAAAAATTCTTAAGCTAAATGGCAGTTGGCACTAAAAGGTGGCGAATTAACATATTTCTGCTGCGTGGCTAGGAATTAAGGGAGGGGAAGCGTCAGGACAGGGGAAAAAACAGATTCGTGACGAGTGCCACCTGAGAACGCTGCTATTTGTATCGATCGATACTTTTGTGCGAATTAATGACTCGAACGGGAGCAACGATGGGGGAGGGACTTCTTCGTTCCAAATATAGTCATAAATTTTAATGTAATCTGAGCGGAATACTAATGGGCTTATTTTCGCCAACTAGGTTTGGGATACATGAGGATCGGTGATCTGAATGTCGATATGGTTAAAAAACAAACCAACGCATGTGAACCTTTTATCAGCATTCATTAACCGTCGGGTTTTTATGGCTGTGTTAAGAATAATGGAACATAAAACTGTGTTTATTTCTTACATCCATGAGTTTATTATCATATTTTAAAATATCAGCTTTTGGCGAGGATTTAAAAATATTAATCTATCGGTGTCTAAATTTCCATTTGCATTCTATACTTGTTCAGATTTCGTACAAAGACCCAGTTTTTTGTTTTTATGCATCAATTTTCAGTTTTTCATTGCTCAATATTCGATTTTGTTGCATAGTGTTCAATTCTTTACTCTTATGGATTTATTTTGGTTTATATTTTTGACGTTTGACAACGTCTTTGTTTCCTATACTGGGGTAAAATCTATATAAATAAAAATGAGTTGGGGTTTCCTTTGTCACGATTTAACTCGCGAGCTGAAGGACCGTTTGGCAAGATTTTTGCTTTGTTGGATTCGTCTTGGACACCGCTGTGTTTATGCATAGGAAAAGTTGGAAAAATTCACTGTAACAGTTACAAAACTGTGAAAATCACAAATTGCTGGTGAGTTGTGAAGAAATCTAACACGTGCGGTGCTACAGTATTTCACATATGGTGGCTGAAGATCAATTAGCAAATGAAGTTATTTTCAACTGTTTTCGTTGAATTCAGGTGGCGATCTTTGTGGGCAGATTGACACAGAATTGCAGGAAATGGTAAGTTTAAATTATTTTTTCTATATATATAAAAATGGATTTCTGTCTGTCTGTCTGTCTGTCTGAACCTAATAGGCACGGAGACTACTGAACAGATCGGCGTGAAAATTTGTGTGCAGGAGTTTTTGGGGTCGGGAAAGGTTCTTATGATGGTTCTAGACCCCTCCCATCTCTAAAAAGGGGGGCTCCCATACAAATGAAGCACACATTTCTGCATAACTCGAGAACTGATCAAGCAAAGGAACACAAATTTAGCATGCGGAAGTTTTTGTAGGCAAGAAATGTTTCTATGGTAGTTTGAGACCTCTCCCCTCTCTAGAAAGGGAGGCTCCCATACAAATGAAACAGAAGTTTCTGCATATCTCAAGAACTAATCAAGCAAATGGAACCAAATTTGGAATGTGGGGTTTTCTGGAGGCGAAAAATGTTTCTATGGTGGTTTGAGACCCCCCCCTCTCCTATAAGTGGTGTTGTCATACAAATGAAACTGAAATTTCTTCATAACTCTAGATCTTATAAAGCAAATGGAACCAAATTTGGCATGCGGGGATTTTAAAGGCAATACATGTTTCTACGGTAGTTCGAGACCCCTCCTCATTTTTTGGTAGGGGGGGGGGGGGACTCCCTTTCCAATGAAACACAAGTTTCTGCATAACTCGAGAACTAATCAAGCATGTGGAACCAAATTTGGCATGCGGAGGTTTTTAGAGGAGAGAAATGTTTCTATGGAAGTTTGAGCCTCCTCCGCCATCTGGAAGGGGGCGCAAGGGGGGTTTCCATACAAATGCAACACAAATTTCTGCATAACTCGAGAACTAATCAAGCTAATGGAACCAAATTTGGCATGTGGGGGGTTTTGAAGGCAATGATTGTATGTATTGTACCCCCTCTGGAAGGGAGGGTTCCCATACAAGTGAAACACAAATTTCTATCAAAAATGAGAATTATCCAGGTTACTCAAACACAAAACGTGTACATCTCGGGTAAGAAGCATATTTTGATGGAAGTTTGAGCCCCTGTTTATTCAAGAAAAAAAAACTTATTCCGAAAAATAAACCATAAACGTGCCAGTTTATCGTTTATCATAAATAAACGAGTAAGGGTGAATTGAAAAAAAAAATACCAAACACTCACATGGTCAATCATCTATATATTGAATTAGTTTTTGGAACAGAAACCGATCACGACCAACTCTGCAGTACAATTTAATGTCTCCTTCCTGCAGCTCCATAATTTCTTTAAAATTTACTATCCCGTGGTTATTTATTATTACGGCGTAATTATGCAGAACAACCCGAAATAAAAACATTTCGAACTGCAGTTCAGGTGCTTCCGGGTTTTTTTTTCGGGATACAAATTTATATCAATAAATTATTAAAAAGAACAAATACTCGACACACAAGATAGACAACTGTTTCAAAAACTTTTAAGCAAAACAACACTATTTATAAGTTTCGATTTTGCATTTGTCAATCAAAATGGAGTTTTTTATTCTTACCGGACTTTGCTGATATTTTATATTTAAACCAAAACGGCACGAAAAGCTACCGCTGCAAGAATTCTTTTACAGCGATTTGTTTACCTGGGCGTCCACTTTCTGTGGTATAAATTTCACGGTGTTTCGTGCAGTGAGTCAAAAGTTATTCCAGATGGAAGCCGAGAGGAGAGAAAAAATTCTGCAAACCCCAGTGGCGAACCAGCCCAGGAGGCTGAAAGCCACTCTAATAAAGATATAAAAAAAAATTCTGCAAACCCACGTTGATAAAGTTGATTTGGTCCGCAATAAAAATCGCAAAAACGTTGAAAATCGCCAAATCAACCGTGTATGATGTGCTCAAACGTTTCAGGGAGCAAAAGAGCGTGGATCGAGTGCCTCAAGGTAAGCGTCGTAGTGGAACATATGACCGCAAGCTGAACCAGAAGGTGTTGAGAACCGTCAGAGCAAACCCTGGACTATCAGATAATGAAATCGCACAAAAATACGCTGCTGCTCGCAGTACCGTTCGAAGAATTCGTTTGTGAGCAGGATATCGTTCTTATCGAGCCAGCAAGCAACCAAACAGAACGTTGAAGCAAAGTTTCGTCACCAAAACTCGAGCTCGGAAATTGTACCAGCAGGTTTTGATGAAGTACCAAGGATGCCTGCTCATCGACGATGAAACTTACGTCAAAATGGATTTCGGACAGCTTCCTGGCCAAAAATTCTACATGGCGACGACACAAGGAGATGTTCCTGCGAAGTTTAAGTTTGCTTTTATGGACAAATTTGCCAAAAAACTGATGATTTGCAAGGGATATGCAGCTGCGGAGCAAAGACCAAAGTGTTCGTGACGAATAAGACGATGGACTCGAAGCTGTACAAGGAAGAATGCGTCAAAAACCGCATACTACCTTTCATTAAAGCCCATAAAGGTCCCGTGAAGTTTTGGCCAGATTTGGCGAGTTGCCACTACAGCCGGGAAGTCATCCAGTGGTACCGCGATAATGACGTAGATTTCATCAATAAAAACATAAATCCACCCAAGTCCGCAGTTCCGGCCCATCGAGAGATTTTGGGCAATAATGAAGCGGAAGCTTATGAAAAGTGGAAAAACGGCTCGGGACGCGACTCAGATGACCAAAATGTGGAACAAATGTGCCAAGGAAGTTGACTCCGGAGGTGTGCAGCGTTTGATGGGAGGAATAAAGAAGAAAGTGCGAGCTTTCATTAGAAACGAAGAGAAATGATTTGTATTGATTTTTTTCCTTAAAGTACAGTGAATTACCCTTGTTTTGATGTATTAAACTTATTTGTACGTCAATCCGTTACCGAGATACAGAATGATTTTATTATTCCGGATTCTAAATGGACATAGCTTTATAACCAACAATTTGCACTATAACTAAATGTATTAAATTTATTGATTCTGACAAATGAAATTTTGCAGACAATTTAACTCCGAGAACTACATATGGACGTTGTAATTCAATAAACTGACATTTTAACACAGACGGGTGACGCAAATAGCAGATAATAATAATTGTTCATGACAGCGCTTGCTTTGGTTTATGATATTTGACGATCAAAGCATGAAATCATGAATCATTGTCATAATTTCATGTGCATACTTTTTGCGTTGTTTCATGATTTTTTATTCATGACAACAGAAATGGATTTGTATCCGTGCAGTATTAAGAATAGATGGAAAGCAAAATCCGTCTTCGGCAGTAATAGTTGAGGTGGATAAGTAATTTGTTAAGCCGTATTTGTCTAGAGAAAACAATCAACGAAAACGTTATCCTATATTCTCAAAAGATTATTATTTATCCAGCTACATCCGTCCCTTGTAAATAAATATTTTCAAAAGCAGGTCAAACTAATACAGAAAAGCAAAGTTTATCAATCATATTGAATAGGGTGATGGGTTTTTTTTGAGAGCTTTGAAAGAGAAAAGAATAATAAACAGCAACTTTATATTGAATGCTTTTTGATTACTTGGAATTGTATGGCATACTAAACACTAACTCAACTACTAGAGTTTGCCAGACACTGGCAGATCCAACTGTAACGACCATATTGGATGCTGTAAATCTCGCACTTCGAGTGGTCAGATCGCATATTCAACAATCGATTAGACTTAATACTAGTTGTGAAGTATTTTCATTGCTAAAGGTTTATTTTCTCCTAATTTTGAGTCCAATTATAACGTAATATAGTTAGTCACTGCCAAACTTGTGCGTACGTTGACATCACAAATATAATTATGACGTCACAAAATTAATAGAGCTGGTCAAAAGAATCAATTCACTCCGATGAGCTGATCGGTTCAGATCCGCTCTTTAAAGTGAGCTGAATTGCACAACTCTAGTTCGAAGGGCTCCGACACTCACACCTTCCATTTTGACCAGTTGTCTTAGCATCAAGTTCTTGATTGTGCACCATTTGTGCACAATTGTTTGTAGTTTTTCTTGAGATATTCCACGCATTTCAATAAATTCACACTGATATCATGTTAACACACTTATTTGTTCTTAAGAATGCAAACAATAATACTGTATGATGAACAGCCGTGAAACGTCATTTAGTTATAAAATACAGTGTTGCCAACTTGTGCTTACATTTTCTGAAACACCCGATACGTTGATGGGTGCGAAATCGAACCAAGGGCGGAAGCTGCCTCCTTGACATTCGGTTGTGATAAATTGATGACAAGCTTTATCGGTCGATTATTGGTACTCATATGCGAAAGTAAACAAAAACAAGAGAAAGACATCCGGAATAGAAGTGTTAAAATAATGTTCATGGCACCCGATGAGGTGTCGCTGGTTTTGAATTAGAATGTTTTGCCTTATATCATAATTGCCACTTCCTTCGTGGCTCTCAACAGGGGGCATTTGCTGTTGATGAAATTCAAGATGATCTGATAAGATAAACCAAGAGGATCATATATCACTTATTTCGAGATCCAGGGCTGTATGAAATTATTTCCGTTGATGTGTTGGAAATATGTTTCCGTTTTATGGTTCGCATGAACAAGAATGGGCCAACAAGAAGACCATTTGAGACAAAAAGAGTCACACCCACCCTATTCTGCAGTGAAAAAATTCTTTCCACCCAAAAACAAATTACTCGCCTCTCACACATTGCTGGCCTTAATCGCAAAACTGGAATTTTCATAGAGTGCCGCGCCCGGCATTAAACAGACAATTAATCGGAATGCATGCTATCTGATGGAACTTCCCACGATTTTAATTCCTGATTACAAACTTAGGTACCCGGTGGAGGAACAGGTTTTCGAATCGCGACAAACACGCGGAAAAAGGTTCTACCTGCCGATGCGATCTTCCGAAATGATTGGGAAAACATGCAAATTTCTTTTAACAGTTGTGGTGGATCGGAGTTCATAAAATTTTTAACGCATCAAACCGGATCGACCGCATCATCCTACATTGTACATGAGAAAAAAAAAAACAAACCGCAACAAATGCAGCGGTTCTCGCCCCACGCGTCACTCAGGGTCACGCACCTCATCAACTGTCAGCCCGGAGAAGGTAACCGTCCTGTTATTATCCGTTTTAAATCATACACATTTCGATCGGAGGCTGCCATGATTTAGCAAGATTCGAAATGTCAGCCACTTGTTATGCTGCTGTGCGTCTCAGGTGGTCAGCAAGAGAACCACCTGGCGCAACTCGTAACAGCATAGATCTGCAACGGACAAAGACAGAGCCAATGTGGATGTGGATATTGAACCGGTTTTTATGTCATTTTGACACCCACTACACTGACTGTGTGCGATTTGCATATGCCAAACTGACTGCCGCTGGATGGTGAAGTGCACGCGATTCAAATTAGTAGGCGGTGATGATCAGAACTTGCCTAGAGCTCAATTCTGAAAAAAAAAACAACTAAGGATTACCTATTGGGGTCCATCAATTTACATAATGTAAAATATTCCCATCGTAAAGGCGCTCACTGCCATCCGTCCGGCTCGGATCAACCGCTAATGTATTCCACGCCACGTTCGATCGGGGTTCGCCCATGCAATTTAATTAAAACGTGCAAGAAGCGCCGTCCGAGAAGAGCACGGCTGAGTTGACCTTCTTCTGGCAATGGTTGCTTCGATTTGGCTACGGACTATGATGATGCTTTCCTTTTCATCATCCACCAGCGAAGATGGCGAGAATGCAAGAGGAAAAGTCCTCTCTCAATAATGGCCACTCCATTTCAATCGCACACCGCTTCGAGGACGTGTGAAATAATTATGAAGCTTTGATATTGCACTCGGCTCAACCGATCAGAATTTCATTGTTTGCAGCGAGAAAATTGGATAATTGACTTCTAGTTGGCAACTTTAAGTCTGCCGAATCGAGTCGAAGTCGAAGACCGGCCTCTCGCCCGGGGCTATAATTTCCCTCGTCAGTTTCGTCAGTTTTCATTGAGTCCAATGTAGTGATGGCGCTAATCGACGGCGATTTCGCATTCCGGTAGCATCTTTCAACATCTCAATAGAAAACGGCTTCAACTTACTCCATTCGATCATCTGAATGAAGCTGGTCCATTTGGTTAGGCCGTCACGCGAGAATCATTTTATCGATCCGGGTGGACTTGACTGGAATTGCAATCGAATCGATTCCTATTGATTTCGCGCGTGCTGCAGATGAATGCGGCCGGTTTTGGATTGTGTTTTGGTTTTGTCCACATTGAACAGCAAGCAGCAGCAATGACGCAACAAAAATCAATGTCAATCAATAGTCAGTAGACGGTGGAGGTACGTCGGTACTCAGGATGACAACGACGGCGACGATTGCATTGCACGTTTCCTAGGTTTGGTAAGTAGGTAATGCTTTTTTTGGCCCTGTCTGAGTCGTTTTTCTTTGTTTTGATTTTGTGGATCAAGCTAATTTACATGTTTCGTGAGAATTTGGTCAAGCGTGAGGGATGACTGGATTTTTTCTTCCTTTGATCTCGCTAACCAATGTGTCCACATGTAATTGAGTGTTTGATGAATCATTAGCACGCAGTGTGTTTTAGGCACAGTGGTTCAATTAGGCGTCTGATTGGCTTCGCACTTGAAAGCTTGTTGGATAGAAACAAAACCACACTTGAAAATTTTTGGCTAAAGTTAGATCAACTTCGAAAATCTATTAAGAAGTTCTTAGAGAGGCTTCATTATCTTTAAACAAAGCTTCTCCAGAAACTGAAACAGCTTATCCAGAAGCTTTTGCAGCTTCTCCAAAAGTGTATAGGGTGTCTCAGAAAGTATAAGCACGATCAGTAAGTAAGATGAAAGCATTTTTTAGGAGGAAATTTTATTGTGGTTTTATCAATCATTTATCTAAAATGTCCTCTCTCAGTTGTATATAAAAAATCTCATTATCATTAATATAATTAATTAGTCAAGAAACGCACTTTTGTCCTAACGCCGCTCATCAGTCTCTGCACAGACTTTTTCTCAATTGTTTTGGACACTTTTTGGTATCTGCTGCTTGAACGTATCAGTCTTCATTGTCTCTGATGTCACAAACGTCTCTGACCACATTCCGCATTTGCAAATAGCGTGCCAAATCATTGCTTTTTTACCAAATTTCTCGGTAAACACTGACTTATCGGCATCATCGACGTCCTGGCCTTCGCGCTTCTTATTGCCTAGCGTTTAGAGCTTATTGCTTTGACAATTAGTTATTAATTGGGAGTTTTCGATGCAGGTACAATTTTTGTATTAGCATGGTTGTGTGGCAAGTACAATCATACCCTATGCCCAGGGAGTTGAGCAATTTTCCTTAACGTAAAATTGCTGGACCAAATTTGGAATCGAACCCAGCCACCTGCAGCCTGGTGTTGCTTTCACTCCGTTGTGGCATCTTCCGCTTCATGGAGGTTTTTAGACGGATAATTGCGTTGGCATGGTGAACATTAGAAGTATCCAGCTTTACGGCAACATCATGCATATAAGGACTTCTTTATTCGCAAAAGGCATCATGATCTTCCGGTCTATCTTTCGGTCGATTCGTTCTGGTTTTCTGTGTCTATACATTCTGGAATTTCCTATGAATAGCTTACTCAGAAGCAAAAACAGCTTAACCAGACCCTTAATAGCTTCTCAAAAAGCGTCAATAGTTTTTTTTCAGAGGAATTTACAGCTTCTTCAAAGGCAACATATCGTCTCCTGAAGCTTGAACAGTTTCTTCAGAAGTTTAAATAGCTTCTCTAGAAGCATTCTCCAGAAGTATGTACAGCATTTTTAAAAGCTTAAGCAGCTTCTCCAGAAACAGTTTATCCAGAAGATTACACAGCTTCTTCATAAGCTTCAACACCTTCTCCTGAAGCTTCAACAGCTTTTCTAGAAGCTTCAACAGGTTCCCCAGAAGCTTCAACAGCTTGTCCTGAAGCTTCAGCAACTTCTCCAGAAGCTTAATCAGCTTCTCCAGAAGCTTCAACAGTTTTTCCAGAAGCTCGAACAGTTTTTTCAGAAGCCTCAACAGCTTCTGCAGAAGCTCATATAGCCTCTCTAGTAGCTTAATCAGCTCCTATAGAAACATATACAGCTTCTCCAGAAGCTTAAATAGCTTATCCAAAAGCTTGAACAGTTTATCCATAAGCTTATATAGTTGCTCCAGAAGAATAAACAGAAGATTTTACAGCTTCTCCAGAAAATTCGACAGCTTCCAGAACCATATACATTTTCTTTAGAATCTTTTACAGTTTCTGCAGAAGCTTATACACTTTCGATGCGTATATAGATTTTCCAGATGCTTATACAGTTTTTTCAGAAGCTTGCACAGTTACTACCGAAGCTTGAATGGCTTCTACAGAAGCTTATACAGCTTCTCCAGATTCTCACACAGCCTCTCCTCCTTGAACAGCTTCTTCATAAACTTGTAAATGAAGCTTCCTTAGAATCTTGACCAGTTTCTCCAGCAACATATAAAGCTTCTTCAGAAGCCTTTATAGCTACTCCAAAAACTTAGTCAGCTTCTCCGAAAGCTTATACCGCATCTCCAGAAGTGTATACAGCTGCTTCAGAAGCCTTAACTGGTTCTCAAAAATCTTAACAGCTTCTCCAGAAGCTTCAACAGCTTCTCTTGAAGTCTAAACACCTTCGCCAGAAGCTTATGCAGCTTCTCGAGAAGCTTGAATAGCTTCTCCAGAAGCCTGAATAGCTTCTCCTGAAGCTTGAACAGCTTCTACAATGGCTTCAACAGCTTGTACAAAAGCTTCCATAATTTCTCCAGAAGCTTGAACGAATTATTCTAAAGCTTATACAGCTTCCCTGAAACTTCTACAGCTTTTCTTGAAGCTTATACAGCGGCTCCAGAAGTTAGAACAACTTCTCCAGAAGCTCTTACAGCTTCTTCAGAAGCTTTAACAGCTTCTTCGGGAGCTTTGAAAGCTTCACCAGCAACTAAGGCAGCTTCTTGAAAAGCTTAGACAGCTTCTTCAAAAGCTTAGACAGCTTCTTTAAAAGCGTAGACAACTTCTCCAAAAACTTTAACAGCTTCTCAAAAAGCTTCGACAGCTTTTGCAGAAGCTTGAACAGCTTATCCAGAAGCAAATAGTCTTTTCCACATGCTTCAGAAGCTTCTCAAAAAGCTTTGCCAGCTTCTCCAGAAGCTTGAACAGTTTCTCCAGAGGCTTGATCAGTTTCTCCAGAAGCTTGAACAGTTTCTACCGAAGCTTGAATAGCTTCTTCAGAATCTTAAATAGCTTCTTCAGAAGCTTATACTGCCTCTCCTGTAGCTTCAACAGCTTCTCCAGAAGCTGAAACCGTTTCTCCAGTAGCTCAAACAGCTTTTCCAGAAACTGAAACAGCTTCTCCAGAAGCTTGAACAGCTTCTCCAGAAGTTTGAACAGTTTCTCCAGTAGCTTAAACAGCTTCTCCAGAAACTGAAACAGCTTCTCTCGAAAATGAAACAGCTTCTCCAGAAACTTTTACAGCTTTTCCTGAAGCTGATACAGCTTCTCCTGAAGCTCTTACAGTTCTTCCAAAAACTTATACAGCTTCTCCAGAAGCTTTGAAAGCTTCTCCAGCAGTTTTAAAAGCTTCTCCAGAAGCTTAGGCATCTTCTCCAGATGCTTTGACAATTTCTTCAGAAACTTCAACAGCTTCTCCAAAAGCTTACAACTTCTCCAGAAACGTATACTGTTTTCCAGATGCGTCAACAGTTTCTTCAGAAGTGTATACTCTTTTCCATATGCTTGAACAGCTTCTCGAGGAGCTTAAACAGCTTCTTCAGTAGCCCAAACAGTTTCTCCAGAAACCAAAACAGCTTCTCCCGAAGCTGAAATAGCTTCTCCCGAAGCTGAAATAGCTTCTCTCGAAGCTGAAATAGCTTCTTTAGAAGCTTAAATAGCTTCTCCAGAAGTTCATAAAGCATCTCCTGAAGTTCATACAGCATCTCCTGAAGTTCATACAGCTTCTCCAGAATCTTTGACGGCGTATACTCTTTTCCAGATACTTCAGCAGCTTCTCAAAAAATTTTGCCAGCTTCTCCAGAAGCTTCAGCAGTTTCTCCAGAAGCTTGAATAGCCTCTTCAGAATCTTGAATAGCCTCTCCAGAAGCTTTATAAACTTCGTTAGCTTCTTCAGTAGCTTCAACAGCTTGTCCAGAAGCTGAAACAGTTTCTCTAGTAGCTCAAACAATTTCTGAAGTAGTTTCTCCAGAAACTGAAACAGCTTCTCCTGAAGCTTATACAGCTTCTTCAGAAGCTGAAACAGCTTCTCCAGAAGCATATACAGCTTCTCCAGAAGTTTGGAAAGCTTATCCAGAAGCTTCGAAAGTTTCTCCAAAAGATTAGGCAACTTTTCCGGAAACTTCAACAACTTCTCTAAAAGCTTGGACAGCTTCTCCAGAAACGTGTACAGTTTCTACCAAAGCTTGCAATGCTTCTCCAGATGCTAATATTGCTTTTCCAGCAGATCAAACAGCTTTTCCAGAAACTGAAACAACTTTTCCAGAAGCTTTTACAGCTTCGCCAGAAGTTCATACAACATCTCCTGAAGTTCATACAGCTTCTCCAGAAGCTTTGACGGCGTATAATATTTTCCAGATGCTTCAGCAGCTTCTCAAAAAGCTTTTCCAGCATCTCCAGAAGCTTCAGTAGTTTCTCCAGAAGCTTAAACTGTTTCTACCTAAGCTTCAGTAGCTTAGTCAGCTTCTCCAGTAGCTTCAACAGCTTCTCTAGTAACTCAAACAATTTCTTCAGTAGCTTCTCCAGAAACTGAAAAAGCTTCTCCTAAAGCTTATACAGCTTCTACAGAAGCTGCAACAGCTTCTCCAGAAGTGTATACAGCTTCTCCAAAAGTTTAGACAGCTGCTGTAGAAGCTTTGAAAGATTGTCCAGAAACTTTGAAAATTTCTCCAGAAGCTTAGAAAGCTTCTCCAAAAGATTAGACAACTTTTCCACATACTTCAACAACTTCTCCAAAAGCTTAGACAGCTTCTCCAGAAACGTGTACAGTTTCTACCGAAGCTTGTAAATTTTCTCCAGAAGCTAATACTGCTCTTTCAGTAGATCAAACAGCTTCTTCAGAAACTGAAACAACTTTTCCAGAAACTTTTACAGCTTATACAGCTTCTTTTGAAGTTTATACAGCTTCGCCAGAAGTTTATACAGCTTCTCCAGAAGCTTGAATAGCTTCTCCTGAAGCTTGAACAGCTGCTCCAAAAGCTTCAACAGCTTCTACAGAAGCTTCCATAGCTTCTCCAGAATCTAAAACAGCTTTTCCTGAAGTTTATTCAGCTTCTCCTGAAAATTTCCAAATGATCAAGTTACTTTTCGTACTTCAAAAAACTAGAACAGCCGCTAACAGAAGCTTAAACAGCTTCTTTTGAAGTTTGAACTGCTTTAAAAGAAGTTTGAACAGCTTTTTCAGAAGCTCAAACCACTTTAGAAACTATTTATAAGAGTTTTAAATAATGTATCAGTGTCCGGCAATTTTGGTACAGTGTCCTTAGGCCGCATGGCATTGAATAGAAATTCCGGTTTCTGCAACCGCATCATCACTCCTTTCATTCTGAATTCTTCTAAATAGCCTCAACTTCACAAACTCAAAACAATCCTTTCCCCTCGCTTCCAACTGGCGACTAGTTTTTCACACAAAAACCGGAATAATTAAATCTCCTGCTCCGTCTTTCGCCCAGACCCAACATGTTGGTGTTGGCTTGTTGATGTTGGCAGCCACTGAGTGGAGTTTTCAATTTCACGGCGACGACGGCAAAACAGCAATAAAAACCACAACCCGAAGGTCAGCCACCATCCGGGCTACGATCCTGTGCTCGCTCCAGCTCCGAGCCAAATGAACCCTTCATCGAGCGATCGAGGCGCAGGATATTTACGGCCTGGCTTAAGCTGCCATTAATCAGTCAATAAATTCACCTTAATAGACTGTAATAAGCGCATTATGTGGTGGTATAAATTTGCGCAACTGTCGCCGGATCATTCTCAGCCGGTACGCCCTTTTCGCGGATACGAGGCCCCGGGTGAAATTTACGATCTCTTCGAGGGGCAAAGATCACGGAAGCAGATGCTCTCCACGCGCGGCGGCTAATGTGATGATGGCCTTGAAAATCGTCGCGCGCGTCACTGACATTGTCCCTGCCGGCGGCGGTCTCATCCTCACCAGTCCGCAGTGTAGTGTGATGACGATGAAGGCGACGAAACCGCAAACCTCTCTGCACCGCAGGCAGCCTACGGGATTTGATTCATAGAGGAGGTGAAATTCTTGTTTCGCATATAACGAGATCAGACCGGAGCGGAATTGATTTATTCAAACAACGGCGATGACGAAGTCTCGACCATTAGGCGTCCTAGAGTTGCGTGTTGCGGTTCTCTCGAAACCCACCACCTCGAGCTCGATGGATCGGCGTGGATTAGACTTTAGATGGAGGAGGAAGAAGGGGCAAGTAAGGGTTTTTAAATGAAATAATTTCTGGTTCGGCGTGTGGTAAGTGATCGGTTTCCTGGTTCGGTAGTGGCTCTTACTGAAATGGCAGAAGGAAGGCACGTTTTGCGTTGATTTAGTTTTTTTTTTGTACAATGAATAATTGAATTTGCATTGACCTTTAAGTGGCAGAGCTTGATGAGTGCGGGTTGGCACGACTCCGAGGGTGATGACTGCCATTTGTTTCGATACGACTTATTGGCTGCTGCGCGATGAGGAGATAATTACTAGTTAAATAAATATTTGATGTAATTGGAAGATGTGTTGAAAGTTATTATTAAGACTTATTTCATTGGCATTTACTCTGAGGTCACATGGAATTAATTTTATAACAACTTTATAGATTACGCTGAACTGCTAAGTCGATGAGTTTTTTTTGTACTCTTACAATAAATGCTTGTAGAGCTTCGTTACTCTTGGAAATCATTATACATAATAATATTCTGGAAAAGGTTTGGGTGAAAGTTGGTAGAATCTACCAACAGGTGCTATTATGGTGCAACGAAGAGAAGACTCAAGTTTGTTTGCAGACTAGGGCGCTGATTCTCGGAATCGTAGATCGTTCAGCCCATGTTTGATCGCAAGGCTATCTGGAGCTTTAGCCATGACAGGCCTCCGTCCAAGACTACATTGGTATCGTATTGCGACTTGCCCCCGTCGAGCGTCATTGACATGATAACGGTACCGACTTCGTCTTCCACGGTTTTTCGGTTTTCTCGTATTTTTTGACTGATTTCTATGTCCGGAAGGCCGCGCGCATGTGTTGGTCTCAGGACACCGAAATTTACTTGACGTTTTGGTAGTGTTTGGGTAGCTCCGCAACGTGCACGACTTATCCACCAGCAAGATCGGCTGTTCCGTGCACGCTCGTACATCGATAACGTGGAGAATTCCGTCATTTCAGACGCGTCAAAGTCTACATCGTTCGTAAAATAAGTGAACATCGCGGACAGAGCAGACTGTCCGCCATGACACGCCCATACCGGAGCCAATCTAACTTGCCCTTGGTGGCAGTTAGTCGACCAATTCCTGCACCAAAATCGGGTTGTTGAGATGTTCGTTGAGTCGTTACACCTCCAAATGGTCGAACAATTGCTTCACTGTATTCCCGAAATGTATGGAGTGAATTCTGAATAATTCTTCCTTGGAAGTTTAAGCTTATAGTTTTCACATTGAGCTTATTACTTGCTCTGAATATTCTGTTTAAGATGTACTTTCTAACTTATTCATTTACAGCATGTACCGTTCTTTCTTTACTATGATTATGTAGCACGTACAATTATACCATATTCCCATGGAGTCGAAACATCTTCTGCTACTGAAATTTCCTAGACCAGACCGGGAGCCGAACTCAGTTACTTCCATCATGGTGTTGCTTTGTAGCTGCGTCTTTATCGATTGAGCTAAGGGAGGACCCAGTTTCTCAGACTATCTGAATAGATTTCAATGGCCACGAGTCACATCGGGAACATAAATCAAGCCTGTTGACCAAACGCATAAAATTTTCCAAATTTGAGAATTCACGAACCGAAGTTGTGTACTCGAGGCTGCTGATCAGATATTCGATTCTCTAAGAAACTTCAAAATGACTTGCGACACTTCCTTCCGAGCGGCTTGCTGCTCCATCGAGATTCAACCAATTCTTGGCCCTAATTCGTCATCAATTCTGCTACAGTGACGCCTGGTCATTGCATGATCGTAAAGGGTGGAACGGTCAAACATTGGTCAAACATGATTAAGTGCACACTGATTAGTTTATTATATTAATGATCAATCTTTATTTCTTTTTGAAGTTCATCTTCTACAAAACACAGGAAAATTATTTGATTATGCTTCCGATTTTCCAAATGCAAACTGTCGGGCTTTACGTTTCACATCTTGCATCAAGTTTTCTACCGCTGTTATATCCACCTTATTTGATTCTGAACGCAAATTTCACTTGCAACTGTTTTTTGAGTTCTCTAAGGTTTCTCTTTACGGTTGCCCAATATTTTTCAATTGGGCGTGGTTCCGGCGAGTTTGGAGGGTTTTTCTCCTTGGGTACGATTTGCACACTTTTGGCGGCATACCATTCCTGAGCTATTTTTCCGTAGTGGCAAGAAGCGAGGTCTAGCCAAAACAGCACGGATCAACTATGTTTCTTCAAAAAAGGCAATAAGCGTTTTTGTTAGTATTCCTTTACATAAATATCTTGGTTGACAGTGCCAGTTGTCACGAAACTTTCCGTGCAAATCGGCTTCCAAACCAAGTATTGTTTGGGGAACGTTGACATTTTTTTCTGCTTTTATCTTGAACCTCTTTTTGACCTTGATACCGTCAAATAATGGTTGGGAACACCTGTTATGGTAAACCATAGGAATAAGGATTTACAACCTTTTTTCAGAGTCTTTTATTTGCTGCTTTGAATATCCCGGATAATCTTACTTTCCTTCATATTTGGTGGCAAGGTGGACAGTAAAATTCTAAAATGGCGGAACACGAGGATTTTCTTAAAACAATAAGTTTAAGCATAATAGTTAGGGTTTAGAGGCCATAAAGAGATTTTTATTTAAGACGCGTCATTTAAAAGGGCTTGATTTTCTTGTCTGAGCTCACCGTTGCGGCCGTTGCAAGGAACTGTTGGCATGCTTTGGATCTCCTTTGCGGTCTCGTAGGTCCTCTACTTCCGGCTTTGATGATTCCAACAGGGGGGCTCGGTTTCACTATGTACATAGTTAACCGCCGAGTAATACCAAAGGCCTCCATTGTAATGGCCGTGTTTACGATTGACAGTGGAAGGATATAGTTGTTCGTGCATTTTCACTTCGGTGCTCTATTGTCACAAAAGAACATTGGTTTGTCTTCCCTTAATACGGGACTATCCGAACAATATAGGCTTTTCTTTTAATTTCCTATTCTACTAAATTGTATCGCGGACAAACACACTTGACTCCACCGGACAATATCACCCAAAAATAAGAGAGCTTCTATCTTTTCTCGGGGTGTATTTATAGGATCCATTAAGTTGCAGCATAATCGGGATAAAGGGTGTCCACGATGAAATTGCCACACACAAAATTGATTCGCAAAATTCGAGTTTTCATCCGATTGCCATCAAATTTTCAGGGATCGAGAAATAACTATTAAACTTCATTTTACCATTTTACTCGTATTTTATTAACAGTCCATACGCAAATGCCCGCACCTTGGCCTTAACCCCGGCCATAAGATTCTGCACAACCTGTGAATCAACCGTTTTTTGCATGTAAACCCATACTTTCTTCAGTTACTCGACTGTCTTCACTACCTTAGGTCGTTTAAGAAGGTGCTGCTTCATAATCGCCCAGTACTTCTCGATGGGGCGGAGCTCCGGAGTGTTGGGAGGGTTGAACATTTTCGGCACGAAATTGACCTTATTGTCCGCATACCACTTCAGCACGTCCTTGGAGTAGTGGCATGAGGCCAAATCCGGCCAGAAGATTGTTGGGACGTTGTGGGCCTTCAGGAGAGGAAGCAGCCGCTTCTGGAGGCACTCTTTTATGTACACCTGTCCGTTCATCGTGTCCTGGGTCACGAAAGGTGCACTCCGCTTCCCGCACGTGCAGATGGCTTGCCAAACCAGGAATTTCTTCGCAAATTTGGACATCTTCTGAGTGCGGACATGCTCCGGAACGCTGAACTTATCCTTGGCCGTGAAAAACAGGTTGCCGGGGATCTGTTTGAAGTCGGCCTTCACATATGTTTCGTCGTCCATGATGCAGCATTCAACTTTCGTCAGCATGTTGAGGTACAACTTCCTGGCACGGGTTTTGGCGGACTTGTTCTGCTTCTCGTCGCGATTAGGGGCCTTTTGTACCTTGAACGTTCGAAGCCCAGCCTTAGTTTTGGCCTTCTGGACAAAACTTCGGCTTAGGTGCAGCTTCTTAGCCACATCCCGAACGGAGGCGTTCGGATTTCGGTTGAAGGCCCCAACTACGCGGTTGTGATTTTTGGTGTTGTACGGAATACTTTTTCCTTCACTTCTGGGCTTCCGATCGGTGGTCAACCGTTCCTCGAACCGCTTAATCACTCGCGACACCGTGGAATTCGCGATTCCCAACGTTTTAGCGATGGAACGATGCGAGAGATCCTTGTTCTCGTGATGAATGCGCAAGATTTTATCACGCACGAGCTGTTCTTTCGACTCCATTTCCGCGAGTTTTGATTACAGGACTTTAAAACTTGCAGGATGTAAATAATGCACTATGAACTAAATCCACCCAAATTTTCATTAAATTCTACCCAACGGTTAAGAAGTTAGAGCAATTTCATAGTGTGGCAATTTCATCGTGGACACCCTTTACCTCCTCCACTCTCTTGACGGTAAACGATAAACGTTACTGACAAAAAAAAATTGTAGCTTTTGTATAAACTGATTTTGAACAATTTTCCCTGAATAACTTAGGGTATCCCCAACAAACATCGGTGTTGAATTAGAGCTTGTTCAAACAAATTTGGAGAAGCTATTCAGCTATTCTAGAAGAAACAGCTGAATAGCTTCTCCAAATTTGCTTGAACAAGCTCTAATTCAACACCGATGTTTGTTGGGTCCCTTCAAAAAAACAAGTTGTTTGCTCTAACTTTTTTATTTCAAATTTACCAAAAAAGCTGCCTCGAGATGGTTTTTAGAACGTAAAAAGATGTAACTTTTGACCTATAAATCTTGCCGATATCTTTTACCGTTAACGACGTTTTTTTTTGTCAGCTCCAATCAGAGAGATCAACATTTGAAAAAGTCCTATTTTTTTTCAAAAACCATAATAACCTTTGTTTGACATACGAAAGCGACAATTTCAGTACATCAAAAGTTGTATATTTTATTGTTCTAGAATCAATGGGAATACAGCTTTGCTGAAAAATTTGAAATAAAAAATGAAGAGCAAAATACCTGATTTTTATAGGGACACCCTAAGCTACGTAGAAAAAATATCTCTAATTCGGTCATTTCAAAAGCTACAGAAAAATTTGTTCGGTCAAAATTGCTTAAAAATTTTTCATGTACAACTTTTTTGAAAAATATATGCCTTTATTTCTGTAAGTAAAAAAGTTAGACCACCCTAGTTTTCATTCATACCAAAAGAAGGGCCTTAATATTAGAAACAACTTTGTACAAGACAACTTTGCTCCAAAACTTCAAAGTCCGGTTGAAAACGTATCTTTCCAGCTAAATTCGCATTCTGGACCACTGTGGAATGATGGTACGATAAATCCGCAATATAATTGGAAAATAAATTGTTTATAGATATATAATTGAATAAATCATACGTCAATAAATAAATTAATAAATAAACAAATAAATAAATAAATAAATAAATAAATATATAAATAAATAAATAAATAAATAAATAAATAAATAAATAAATAAATAAATAAATAAATAAATAAATAAATAAATAAATAAATAAATAATAAAATAAAAATAAATAAACAAATAAATAAATAAATAAATAAATAAATAAATAAATAAATAAATAAATAAAAAAATAAATAAATTTATAAATAAATAAATAAATAAATAAATGTATGATTTACATTCGGAGTAACCAAATCAAACAAAAACTAATTATTTCTACAGAGACATCAACCAAAGGACTACTTAACTACGGTCATAACTCTGGGAGCCGCTTGAAATAAGGTCCGTATTGCGTATTCGTACAAAAAGGCGTTCGTTTCGTTCTACATAATGCCACCCCAGTCTTGACGTATGTTTCATCGTCCATTACGACGCAATCAAACTTGGTTAACAAACTCGTGTTGACAGTCCGGCTTGTTTCTTTGCTCTTTGCTTTGTTGTGTGGGACTTTTCCAATTTGTTTCCGATATCTCTGATGGAAAGTTTGGGATTGCGATTGAAAATGCTGGCCACTATTCTTCCGGTCGCCGCGGCTTCCTGGTTTTGGTTTCCTCCCGATCCCGACTTCCTGACAGTCGTCAGACGTTCTCCGAACACTTTTATTACATTCGTCACGGTTGATTTGGCACTATTAAGTGATTTTGCCAAGTCGGCGTGGGAATAATTTTGAATTTGCTTATGCGCGTGAAAAATTTTGATTCGCTGCTCTTCCTGCTTCAGCGCCATTGTGACAACTGGAAAAAATCAAAAACAAAATAGAATTAAAATTCTGTACACATACACCAACAAAATGAGGGGTTTACAAGTTTTTTTAATGCACGATTAAAAAAAACTACGTCATATTTGATTCGACCAAGTTTTGACCGTTCCATCCTTTATTCTAACGACTCTCTGTCTGCACTGCCTTCACTTCTTTCGGCTTTAGATTCACCGATCACCGCCACTTTCTTTATTGGCTTTGGATTGAACTTGCCATTTTTCTGATGCAATGCTTTTTGATAACTACCTTCTCATTCCATTCTGAGCCTATTGATTCGAGTTGTCTGTTGTAGTCCCACGAACAGCGCCATTTTGCTGCCGGAAAACTGCGTCCGTATAACATTCCGTTTCACCACAAATTCCTGCTTCGTATCCTGTTATCTGTTATCATCTTCTGTTAGGGCTCCAGCTACTGTGCTTCATTTTTTTTTCCTCAGAGACTGTTCCCTCCAAGCATTCTGTTGAAGTAGTTGTTTCTCCCGCCCCTCCTTTTGCTTTGCGATGGCCCTTTCCTTGGCGAGTTATTTATTTCTTAACTGCTTTTAAACCTGATCTACATCGGAAATAACTAACTTCAGGCGCTTTGATGAAAGGACTTCTTACTCTCCTTTTTCGGTTCCGACGCTGTTCTGTACACTTCAAACAGCGTCAATCGGTAAACCTTGCCTACCTCACCAATCAAACCAAGGTCGGGGTGGCCTCTGCCGTATACAGAAGTTGTCTCCATTCAATTCGGTCCATGGCTGCACCTCGCCAGCCTCGCTGTCTGCGAAGGGTCAGCAGGTCACCTTTTACTTGTTCGGTCCAACTTGCTCGTTGCGCGACTCTTTTTCTTGTGCTCGTTTGAGCGTTGTCGAGAATCATTTTAAGTAGTCAGTCGTCCGACATTCTTACAACATGCCCAGACCATCGTAGTCGACCGATTGTGTACGATGGAAGGTTCTCCTAGCAACAGATGCAATTCGGGGTTTATTCGCCTCCTCCACGTTCCATTTTCCATCTGCACTCTACTGTATGTAGATCGTCTTCCGTTTGAAGACACCAAGGGCGCGTTAGTCTTCCACGAGCAATGTCCATGTTTTGTGGTCGTGCAGCACTACCGATATAATTAATGTCTTGTAGATGGTCAATTTTGTTCGATCTTAGCGGTGGTCATATACGAATTCGTCAACCACCTCAATTTCATCACCGTCGATCTGAACTCGTGGTGGGAGGCTAACATTGTCTTTTCGTGAGCCTCTTCTCTTCATGTATTTTGTTTTCAACGCATTAGTCACAAGCCCAACCCGGCTATTTTCTGCCTTAAGTCTGATGTACGTTTCCACCATCGCGAGTCCCTTCGAATGTCGGAGAGGGTTAAGCCAAGGTGATGGATTGTCGTGTTTGTTGTTTAACAATGCATTGGAGGGTGTGATTCGAAGAGCGGTGATAGACACGAGTGGTATGATCTTCAGGAAGTCTGTCCAACTGTTTGGCTTCGCCGACGACGTTGATATCGTAGCACGCAACTTTGAGACGATGCAACGATGCACCCTCAAATGCAATGTTAAATAGCAAACTCGACAATCCATCACCTTGGCTTAACCCTCTCCGACATTCGAAGGGAATCGAGAATGTCGCTGAGACTCGGACGACATACGTCACTCGATCCATTGTTGCTTTGACCGCGTCAGGGAATCCATATTCGTGCATGATCTGCCATAGCTGGTCTCTATCGATTGTGTCGTAAGCTGATTTGAAATCGACGAAAAGCTGATGTGTGGGAACGTTATATTCGCGACATTTCTGCAGTACTTGTTGAATTACGAAAATCTGGTCCGTACCCTAATAGCAAACTTGTTGTCATTCGGTTGGGATACCATAAATGTGACTTGTTTTAGTCATAATCAAGAGCAACTTGTAGGCGGCGCTCGGTAGCGTGATTGCACGATAGTGCCAGTGATCCTGCTTGTTACCCTTTTTTTAGATGGGACACACGATACCTTCCATCCAATCCTCCAGTGAACAATCTTCCTACCAAAGCTTGGTAATTACACAGTGCAGCGCCCTTGCCAGTGCTTCACCACCGTATTACAATAGCTCGCTTGGGAGTTGGTAAACACCAGCAGCTTTGTAGTTTTTCAACCGACCAATTTCCTCCTCAACTTCCTGACGGGTGGGAGTCGGAATCCTGTCATCTTCTGCGCGTGTTCCTAGATTTATTACCGTGACACCTTCGTTTGCTGTAACATTGCCGTTCAGGTGCTCGCCAAAGTACTGCTTGAAAACGAGCGGAGGGCATATCAAGGTAGTAAGGTAGTTTTTCAACTTGTACCTTTCAATTTTCAAAGCCTGCCGTTGCGCTAAACGGAACTATCAATACTTTCTCTTCATTTCTCTTAGTTCTTGCAATAAATTACTGTCCACTCCTAGAGCTTCTCATGTTGATGGGAAATTATCTGCTTCTGATAAATTTCGTCATAGATCGTTACTCCGTGTATTGGGAAAATAAAACAAACAAGAATCAAAGTATACAGTTTAATGTGCTTGAAAATATCTGCCACCTTTCCTCGTCCGGTTGCCGCATAAAATTCCTGTCCAGGAAGCTGTTTAAAGTCCGCCTTGACGTAAGTTTCATCGTCCTGTACCACGCAATCAAACTTCGTCAGCTTCGTCAGCTTCGTCGTGTACAACTTTCGCGATCGTGCTTTGGCCGACGTGACTCCAAATCGCGACGATAAAGGAGTCACCACTTTCTTGTAAGTCGACAGTCGAGCTCGTTTTTTAGCTCTATCCACGGTAGAAGGCACCACTCCCAGCTTATTTGCAACATCTCGGACGGAGAGGTTGGGGTTCCGCTCGAAACAGCAGGCAACTCTTTCTGTCGTCGCTGTGGCCTCCGGCTTTCGATTTCCCCTCGATACAGCTTTCCTGGCTATCGACAAACGTTCACCGAACACTTTCAATACGTTGGTAACAGTTGATTTAGCCACATTCAACAATTTCGCTAACTTGGCGTGAGAGTAGTTTGGATTTTCGCCATGCACGTGCAAAATTTTGAAGCATTGCTTCTCTTCCTTCGACGACATTTTGATCAAAATAGAGGCATGATAGTACAGGCACACATCTTCAAAATGAGGGGTGTGCAAAATTTTTTAGTGCACGATGAAAGGAAATGCGTTAAGTTTAAGTAGACCAAATTTTGATCGGAACACCCTTCATGCTGGGTCAAAGTCCTATTAGGATCGAACTTGCATCACAATGCTTCGCCAAAACATCCACGATCAAACACTTGGTATAACCATCTTTCTCACTACGCACCTCTGCGTCTAGATCCGGCCGGAGTCGAGGCAAGCACCATTTTTTTTTGCGGGATCGTTGTCCGGCATTCTTACAACATGTTCTGCCCATGGTACCCGTCCAGCTTTAGCGACCGTCAGGATACTATATCCGCCGAAGATGGTCCTAAGCACATGTCGTTCGGAAACTCCAAGTGCTTGCGTCTCATGCCCGTAGAATACTACCGATCTTATCACCATCTTGTATATGTTACACTTAGTACGAGAGTGAAGTTTACCGGACCTCAGGGTCGTGTGGCATCCATAGTAAGCGTGACTTTTGGCTACAATGCGAATTTATCTGCAGCAGTTGCTGCACCACCACCTCCTCCCTTATCCTTATCCCCATCCCTTTTTTTATTCCGGTTTGGGCTCGTGAGCTCTATCTCGCTCGTTTCTTTGCGTCAAAAAAATCTTGCAAGGAAAACTAGGAAAATTTAAATTAACACTTCATTTGATCACTTTTTAAAAATTAAAAAAAAATATACATAAAAAACTGAAACACTTTTTCAAGCTATCACTAATTAACACGAGCAAATTCCTTTAAATTCCACTAGAAAAAGCTTATCTTTTGACAGGTAGGCTTATTTGATCTGCGACTTACAGATTTTTTTAGTGTCGAGTGCTCGTGTTTTTAAAAAATGTGAAAGTGAAATTTTTGATTTAAAGGATGTATTTATTAATTTTTTTTTTTTGTTTTACGTTTCAGCTGGGGTAAGATCGAACACTGAAACGTTCTTTGAAAAATCCACGTTAGGGAGGGAGAGAACGGGGGGTTCCCCCGGTTTGAAACGCTGTTTTTTAAACTTTTAGGGAAAATTAATAGTTGTCGGCTATAAAAACCTTTGCGGTTAGAAAATTGTCATGACGCCACGGCACGAATCCTATTTTATCTGTCGTGTGTTTTTTGTGGCTCCTTTCTCTCCTTATTTACTATAGTGATGGGTGTGGGGATAGGTGATGTGTACACTGAAAATTAATTTCGTTTATATTACGAAATCGAAGGTAGGTCTAACGAATCTATTCGTTGTTTTCTGCTCCTTCGTAATTAATGCCACACGCGCAACTGTCAAAAGCACGAAGCATTTGTTGGCACAGAAAGAACCTCTGTGCATTGTACTAAAACAATACAAAGAGCTACGAATGTTTTGTTACAAATTAAAAAGAAACGGCTCTCTGGCGGTTGCATGAATGATTGACATATCTATTTTTCGACTCGAAATGTTATTGAAAACAAAAACACAACCACGTGGAGTTGTCCAGCGATTTTAAAAATGTTTCTGACATGGAATTCGATCTTGTAGTTTTGGAAAGAGCTGTCACTGAATCCGTGGTTGATCTTACTAGGCCATGGTGACTTGTGAAAAGTTACTCGATTAATGAGTATAAAGTCCATTGACTATGATCTCTCCATGAAACGGGCTATTCAAGGAGTTCCAGATCAACTTCAACTTATTTTAATTCCTCATATTTTATTGAAAAGTACCAACATGTCAATTGCAATAGAAGAATTTTCACTGATGGGTCGCACTGATGGATCCACTGGTTTCAGTGTTTACAATGAATACTCATCTGCCTTCCGGAAACTTCAGGAACCTTGTTCCGTATATGTTGCTGAGCTGGCAGCAACTAATTTCGGATTGGGGATAATTTTCGACATGCCCATAGACCATTATTTCAACTCCTCGAATAGTCTCAGTTCTATTGAGGCCCTCCGGTCGATGAAAACAGTGAGGCACTCATCTTACTTTCTTTCAAAAATAAGGGAGCAGATGTTTGCGTTGGTCGAAAGATCATTTAGGATTACCTTTGCATGGGTCCCCTCACATTGCTCAATTCCAGGCAATGAGAAGGCAGACTCTCTAGCAAAAGTTGGCGCAAAAGAAGGCGCAAGATTTTTGAAAGAAGAAGTTCTCTTCAAAGTTGGCATAACGATTGAAATTCTCTTGGGCGGTGGTTACATTCCATTACTCCAAATGTTTCGTCGAGATCGTGGTTCAAAGGTCTAGATGTAAGTCACGGTTTTATTCGTGTGATGTCAAGACTTATGTCCAACCACTACTCGCTAGACGCATATCTCTACAGAATTAACCTCGTCGATAGCAACATGTATAGGTGCGGAACCGGTTATGATGACATCGATCACGCAGTTTGGTTTTGCCCGGATAATGATGCCTCCTGAGCACGACTATTGGATACCCTAGTGGCTCGAGGTAGACAATCCTCCCGCGAGGTAAGAGATGTTTTGGGAATGCGTGATCTGCCCTACATGCAAGCAATTTACGAATTCCTTTGTTTGTCTGATCTAAGAGTGTAATGTCATCACCCACTCCCCTCCAGTCTAGTTAATTCCCTGCCATTGTGGTCCAGTTATACTATCCTTTTGTTTCCTTGCTACTTGTACCTGCCCAGCAAGCAGTGGTCACCCTCTGCGGCTTAGTTCCTGAAAGGGACTACAGGGACCGTGGATTTGGTAGATGTCGCAATTATGAGCAGCAAATAATACCTTCAATAAGTTACCTGCCTTAACCTCGAGCTAGCCACGAGTAATTGGCACCCCATTTTACTAAAATTGAAAAATTATACATTGTAATCAACAATATTGAATATCGGCTCCGTAAAGTGTTACACACGCCTGAGCCTAACAAATAAACGAACTAATTAAAAAAATGAGTATGAAGTTATAACTCTTCAGTAGCGCTTTAATTTTTATTTTGGAATAAATAAATTATTCCCGCCCATCCCGGTAGCAACACCAACATGCATGAGTACGATAAAAGAGAAGCAGCGATTGGCTGGTCTTTACGAAATCCATTTCGTGCATTATACAAAAAGGTGTAATGATAGCATTTCACCAGATAAAAAGCAATATGAATGTTTCATAAGATAAACGAGACATTTGTTCTGTGCACAAAATCCATGTTTACGAAACGAGTGAAAGCTTATTTACGAAAATAAATTTTCAGTGTACAAAAAGAAACAGTTTTGTCGAAAACACTGTTGTTAAGTTCCATTTTCATGATGAAAATAATTTATTTTCAATTAATATGAATTCTGGCCCAGTGTGCCCGATAGTCAATTTGACTCTGCATTACGGTTGATTTATTTATCTTCAAAGAACATTACTCTGTAGCTATGTAGATTTGTTTTTTAGTATCTACATCCGCTCCAATCGCTCAAATTGTTTACTCCACCTTATCAACCAGCACACATCAGCTCTGTTCCGTTCTTGAAACCTCAAAACCCCGCACCTAACTGAGTGGTAAAGCACCTCCTGTACCTCTTCCGAGAATGAGCCGTAACCATTGACGACTCCTTAAAAGGCATCGGGAAGGTAACCTCCTTTTCCAGAAGTAGTGGCCTACGTGATATGTGTGAGTATGGCTCCATAGCCTACTACTGTGCGCCGTCGCTGCGTCGGTTCAAAGCGGTTCAAATGTGCGCTTGTTTATCGCAGTACCGTCAACCGGGGGCAAATTGATTTGTGCGGTTGCTTACGAAAGATATCGAGAGCATTGGTGATAAAATGATGTCATCGTGGCAACGAGAGAAGAGTCTTTTTCCATAGAAATTTCTATAAAATCATCAAAGGGCCAACCAAATGAGCTGAGTCATCAGGAATTGATCATAAACTCGCCTCCACTTCACGGTACAAATTGATGCCATTCTCGCCTACCAGGATGACGAAATTCCCCCCACAATGCGGCAGTTTTATGGACGCATTGCGCTTCCAGGTTGTCAAAAAAATAATTGATTAAGTTTAAGTGCATCCCGTCTTGAACAATTAGATGTAACTTCCAGATGCGGAGATTGGCTCCCTGACTGAAGATGTGTGATAAAATTATTACCAGTCGTTAACCGACGACGACTTACTGCTATTGTGCCGAGATTCAAGAGAGAGAGAGAGAGAGCCCAGCAGCCGCGCAGACGAATTTGGTGCTGTGTACTTGAGATACCACTTCCTCTCTCGGGCAAGTCGTCAACCTCTCCGGAGGTAGTTAATGACCAATAACAACGAGCGAGAAACCGTTGAGCATTGTCTTGTTGTTTACTCTTGCTTCGAGAGGAACGCGAGCCATACGGTTACTGTTTCAGTGTTGTCCCGTAGGTTGCAACCCTACGAACAAAAATACAATGGACCCGATGGATAATGGATGGTCTCATCCCCCGATGGCGAGAAGTCACCGACCACACCGACGAGCTCGCCGCTGACCTCGAGTGAGACGAAAATGGTCATGCCTCCGGTGGTTGTAGCGTGTCGGTGATGAATCTGCAAATTGGCTGCAGACGACGCGACGCGCTTTGGCTTCGACCAGGGTCACTTTTAGCAGGGAATGCTGTGACTATTTTCGCTTTCCTTGCAGGGCGAGGTACCTGCTTCTCCGTATGGTATAGCTTTATTGTCTGATTGGGGTTATGGGTTTTTTTTTTTATTGGAAGCCAATCGATCATTTATTGCCGATTATCGGAAATACAATCAGATGACTGTATTCTTTCTTTTTTGTTCTTCTTTTGCAGATTGACCTAGACAACGCGATATACTGAGTACCTGAAATAAAAGTCTGACTGAAACTATAGTGAATAAATATCGATACTCTTCAACGAAAGGTAAGTTAATATGTGTTAAAATATAAAAATCTCATAATTAACTCAAATCAGATCGCATTTGTGGGGATAGATTTTCTGAATAACGAACGCAGTGATAACGGCAGCGGAAGAGCCCAATCTGACACAATCTGCTTGTCGAATAGAAAACTGATTGGATCCAAGTTAATTCCAATTAGACATATCGACGTCATTTGCGACAACTGTCAAACTTGCCGTTTCCGTTCCGTTTCCGTCCACATTACGTTTGGGCCTTTACCGTTATAGCATATTATGGCATCATCTTAGCAAACGCAGATTTAACGGAAAAAAAATCTAGATCTCAAATCTAAAAAAAAAAAAAACAGCAAAAAATCAAACGTTCATAAGAATAAAGTTTTGTAGATCCGTGGTTATTTATAATGATTGAATATGGGAATCAATTAATGGTCATTTGAAAAACGACCAATTAATCAAATGAAAAATACAAGTCATAGCCACAACCAGAATAGATCTTCACATTTTGAAAAATTTGCTGAAACATGTGTTTGTAGTATAAAACATAAATTTAATTGGACCCTAACACGGGCGCATATTCATGAGCATGAGCATTAGCATGAGCATGATTGACCGCCCGAGGTTGCTACTCGGTTATTGCCAGATCAGCTGTTATTACACAGAGAACCAACAGATGATGCTTGGGACTAACATACATCTTCAATGTGTAAAAACTGGTGATCCCAATCTAAGGCAATACCGGCGCCGGCCTTGCCCGAATGCAGGTCAAGTAGGGAATGGGTAGGAATATGTTGACGTGATACTCGCTTTATTGGAAGCCGCGGAATCCACTGCACTTTTACGAGGAATCACTGAGAATTTGGACGGCAAGATTGGGTGGCAGCATGATTCGTTTTGGTAAACGATAAGCTGTCAAGTGTAATTAGTATCGATTTCCGATTTGAACCGATTTAAACCAACAGTAAGGATGCTATTGAGCCACTTACAAAGTGTGATTGTGGTTTTTCATTGAGAAAACAAAGTGATATTTAATAATGCTGAAAAGCCGATTTTGACCGGTACAGTACAGTAAGGATGTTACTGGGGCCACTCACAGAGTGTGATAGTGGTATTTCATTAGGAAAACAAGGTAATTCATCTCAACGCTTGAGTACCAACTTGGACCGATCTATACCAACAGTCCGGATGCCGCTGGAGTCCCTTACAAAATCGGACAGTGATTTATTTGTGATAGGGTGGTCCGACGAGTATGGAGAACGAATAATTTGGATCACAATTAATTATGTACCTCACTACCAACCGATCTTACCCGGCGAACCACGACTTCTCATGCTAACTCGATCACTCGCGCAACGAATAATAGGCAACCGAAACAATAGACAAAACGCTACGTCCGTTAACAAAATATTGCGGAACAAAGTAGCGACACTACCGATTCAACCGATGGTCGACGCAAACCTATTAAAAATAAATTTTATTAATATAGATACAATGGGTAACAATTACCTGTCTTGCTCCACGTTCTTGAAAGCACTTACTAGCTCAAGAGTCGCCTGTACACAACTCCGCATGTGTCGGTCTAGTTTCCGGTACATTCATTCATCTTTATGCCTAACTTTAAAAGTTTTGAGAAATAGAGAAATATTAGATATTGTCTTCAAAATTTGGTAGAAATAAATTATTTGTCGCCTGAAAAGAAACAAAATTAAGAACAAAGATAATAGCCATTTCTATGAAAATATAGTAAGAGTTATTGTTGCGGGCTGTCGATGGTTGGTGATAACTATGTGTTGAAAACTATTGGCTGAAATGAGCATTGAATGAGAATAGTAAGAACATTTCATTGCTGTCGCTTTTCCTTGCGGAATAATATTCTGTTCGATTATTCCGCAAGGAAAACTGGCATTCCACTCATACTGCAACAGTTGTCAAAATTACTTCGGTAAAAATGGCAAAAATTACATCAGGTCTTTCCTTGTCAGCTCCAGACCAGGCTTTATTATAACGTACAGAACGAAAGTTTAAATGGATTGTCGCTAGTCGATAAATTCGGTTTTCAACTGAAACCATAATATCAAACAACAAGAATCAAGTTCGGAATTTCTTTGAACAAAGCTAATAACTCGTACCGCCACCGGAGAGCTTCTGAAGGTCATTTTTGATGGCAAGAAGTAAAACGATCGAGGGAAAATGGCACACTCACTCGGACATGGGCAAGTCAAAACACAGAGAGGCAGAGGATGATCGAGTCGTAAAGGCGGGCAATTAAAACGATAATTGCACGCGGAAGATGGGCTGTAAATTTTTGGCATAAATGTTTTGCGTCCGTATGGTGGCTACTGGCAATTTACGTGCATTGCAATTGAGTAATGAACAGTGTCAGTTGGGTGAGTTGAAAATGGACCACGGATGAATAAAATTCGGAATGTGAACATTATTGGGCGGCAGTTGAAAATGCGGTGCATTGTAATAACTAAAGTGCATGCGATGCAATCGAACGCGGACGTGTGATAGGTTCGCGACGTGAATTTACGTCAAATGTACATAAATTAGACTGCAGGGTAAGTGCGTCGGTTTCGGCCATATTCTACTATTTTGAAATGAATATTCATCCCCATTACTAGGATGTGAATCAACAATCCTTACATATCTTTTGATCTCAAAATTGTAAACACCTTGAAATATCTTCAAAACATGCCAAAAATTGTCAAAACAGGTTCGTATCCCCTTTTCGACAAAAATTAGATCCGATTCTCTAAAAAACCTCGGGGGGTGGGGCCTCGGATAGAGAAGTCGCTAAACGCACGGTCTACCAAGCCGGAGGCGACGGGTTCGATTCCGGACCGGTCTGAGATTTTTTCGGGTTGGAAAGTTTCTCAACTTCCCTAGGCATAGAATTTAATTGTGCTTGCCACACAATGTACACATTCATGCATTGGTGTTGGCAAAGAAAGCTCTCAATTAATAACTGTGGAAGTGCGCTCAGAACACTAAGAACACTGAGAAGCAGGCAAAAGCTCGTTTAATGAGCGTCAAAAAAGCCAGGAAGAATGAATCTCTAAAAAAACATTTCTTGGCTGGTCAGTATGGTAAATTGAACACGATCGATATCCGTGTTCAATCTTGTTGGTTTCTCTAGGCGTGAAGCCCAATGGGAGACCTTGCGATTCGTGAGTCACAGACAACCGGCTAGTTCGGAGATTGCTGTTGTACCTACACGCAAAAAAATACCGCAGTAGAAACTACCATTTCCAGGGTTAAATTAAGCGCAAACACCAACAATTTTCACCTGACTATAAATGCGTTTGATTTTACCATGCCTGCAATTAGATCGACCATGGTGCGGTTGATATCAATATGAGGTCTGTCAAATATACCACAAATGTTGAAGGTTTTACCATAAACGTAGTAAATTTGACTGAAATTTCATGGTAGTTTTAAAGATAGGCATAGTCGGGTAAAATGGTAGTTTTTACTACAAGAATTTTTTCTGTGTAGAAGATGGCGGTCCAGTGCTGAGAAAATAAAAAAAAACAACGAAAAATCCTGTCTTCGGACCTGACCACCACGTTAATCCATCGTGACGTCTTTTCTAGCACAAATTACTTGCATTCTAATTTTACATTGCCTTTTTCTTATAGTATTTATTAGTAATCCTCAGAGTACAGAGATACGCGGAAATTTAATCCGACGGTGTGGCAACGGAGTTCGTTTTACTTACTAAGGCTGCCAACACTTCCGCAGAGTAAAATGTTACAGCTTTGTGCGTGACTTTGTCGTTGTCAGCTTCCATTATTGTTTGCATTTACAGTACTGGAAGAAATAAAGTGCTCACCCGGAAATAATTATATCATTGCTTCATAACTTCATCAAATTTGATTATATTATTTAGCTTTCTTCTGCAAAGTTGACTTAATTTGCGTTATCTTTCAGTTTTTGTAGAAAAAAAAACTGCTATTCTCTTGAAATCAAAAAAAACTTTTTTTACTTAAATTAAGTTGTTTTTGAACTGGAAGAAAAAAAGTGCTCACTTTTACCTTATAATATTTTACGGTGTTTTGTTCGTTCCCAGTCGCTGATATTGACATATCCTCTTATTGTTGTTTATGCGCGGTATATTCAAGAACAATTTTTCCCCGTTTTACTTGTTCGTTATTCGTGTTTTAAGATGGAAAGTAAGCAAATCCCCCTAAAAATCCGTAAACTCATCGTTCGAGACCACCAGAACCATGAATCGTTCCGGAAGATTGCTGCTAAGTATGCTTTAAGCTACTCTGGTGTAAGGAAGGTATGGAAGAAATTCGAACAATGTGGAAGTGTGGCAGACAAATCAGGTCGTGGGAGAAAGCGGCTTACGTCACCACGCGAAGATTCGAGAATCGTACGAGAAGCAAGAAGATGCTCATCAATAACCAGCCGTGCTATACGTGAGAACTTGAATCTGAAGGTATCCGAAATAATTATTCGCTACAGGCTGCAAGAAGCTGGATTGAAGAGCAAGTATGCAAGTCGAGGCCCTCTAATCAGAAAAGTGAATAGAATCAAACGATTGAAATTTGCTCAAAAGTATGCGGAACAGCCCGTAAAATTCTGGAAACGAGTGGTATGGTCTGATGAGAGCAAATTTGAACTGTTTGGCAAGAAACAGCGCCCTCGTGTTTGGATAAAGTCGGGAGAACGCTTATTGGATCAGAACGTGCAGAAAACTGTAAAACATGGTGGCGGAAGTATTATGGTTTGGGGGTGCTTCTCGTGGTCCAGCGTTGGAAATCTCGTAGAAATCGAAGGTATCATGACTGTTGATCGTTACATTGATATAATCAATGAAAATCTGGAGGAATCGCTTCTTAAAATGGGGCTTGAGGAAAGCTTCATTTTCCAGCAGGACAATGACCCAAAGCACACAGCACGAAAGTCAACTGCATTCTTCAAAGCAAATCGCATTAAACTGTTGGAATGGCCACCACAATCACCTGACCTCAACCCGATTGAAAATTTGTGGTCGATTTTGGATAGACAGGTGGATAAAGGCGAAGTGACGAACAAAACCAAGCTTTTCAAAGCTTTAAATGAAGCGTGGCAGAACATCGATGAAACATATCTGCACAACCTCGTCGAAAGCATGCCACGACGTCTACAAGCAGTGATCCAGGCAAAAGGTGGACATACTAAGTACTAAAAGCTTTATATACTGTGTTTTCTTTACAATTTCTCTTGTGAGCACTTTATTTTTTCCAGTCGATAACAGAAAAGGTTCAATAAAAATTAAGATATAAATTTCCAGTCCTAGATTTTTATTATTTTCTTTGCACGAAACGATAAAACGGAAGAATAAGATGAATTATGTCGAATACAGCTCAAGGTTTTCTCTGAATGTGTAAAGGGTGTCACTCTTCAAGATTATTCGTTTTGGTGAGCACTTTATTTTTTCCAGTACTGTATAACGTAAAAGTGATTTATTATAAGTATTTATAAAATTATCAAATATGAAGTGTATTGCAAAGTTTGCACTAACTGCGGAGGTGTTAAATCATCGAATTGCGTCAACATGAGCTTTTTCCGATTTCCTGAGAATGCCGAACACCGAAAAAACACCGAAAAAAAAAGTGCTGTGGCTTAGAACCGGTTTTTCCCCAGGTAGATTATATGCGTCTGTGTAGTGTATTTGATTGTTAAAACCATTTAGTGGTTTCCTGTTATCTTTTTTTTCAGAATCATTTCGACCACACGCAATTGTATTTTGCGAAAGATGGTGGCAAAATCGTGGAAATGCCTGAAGCTATCCCGGTTTACCAGGTTGTAAAACAAGAGCATACGGATAATCTTCGGTATCATCCCAACACGGCACAAGTGAAGTGAATTGATTACAGTGAAAAATGGCGTACTGTACAAATTCCGCCAAATTTTCATCTCAGCAACACAAGAAAAGTTATCGAACACAGAGAATAATAAAATATTGTATTATTTTACTATCACTACGAGTTCTGCAGAATAAGAATGTTTTATTTTTGATATTTGAAACATAATAAATGTAAACCATTTATTTTAACTCCATTGCAATACTGAGCAATCGAAACATTTCAGCAAACAGTAAACATGCTCCTTTGGCTCAGATTTTGACAGTTCTCGATGCTCGATTGGCTCAAGATGGCCGCTTCCGCATATCTCTATACTCTGAGGATTACTAGTATTTATCAGTTTAATAGCACATCTAAAAGTCCACCGGCTTCGGTAATATCTCAGGAACGCATTCCGGTGAATTGATTTGCGTTAATAAAAAACGTAAACAAAGATTTCAAGTAAAATTAAGTGCCCCGAAACAGATATACCGTCAGGTCACCATTCACCGTGGATTTGAGCCGATATGGCGAGACTTAAGGGTCTTTCTTTTCACCAAAATCAATCACAGCCATGAGTGTATCGCTAACTACAAATAAATATTAAAAATAAACTACTGTTATTTGAACTTAGGAAATTGTTGTGAATCATTTTATAAGGTACATTAGGGTCTCCTTTCAACGTGGTAAGGCCAAAGATGAATGCTAAGATGGAACAGTTGGTACAAATATTTTTTCATTTCAGTGTCTTCTTCAACAATTAAAATCGGTCCTTTTCGAACGAGCACTCCCCAGTAAACGGGTTGACAGATCTTGTCATGCTTATGCCGTTCCCTCGTACTGCAAACAAAGACCAAAGTACCTTGAGAACAAGGTAAAGCATATTGCCAGCTGTCATATTATTCTCACATACACGCTGAATCGAGCTTACTCAATGTTGAGTAACTTTTACTCAATTTTATAAATATATCTAGAAGGTCAAACGCTGATTAGTTATATTTTATGAATTTGATTTATTGTTATTCAAAACGCAAGAAAATTGCGCCAAACTCAATTTTGAGATAGCTATATATATTTTTTTTCAATAATATAAAATGGGTCGGAAAACGTCTTTGTCAATTTGCGCTTCGGAAGTTAATTTAAAATCTAATTCGTATTCGAAAATTAATAACCAGTCACGACATGGAGCAGATAGCAGCCACTGTAGCTGCGGAAACATATCTTAAAAAGGCTAAGCTGTTTTATCTTGACTGGGATTCGTTGATTTTTATTAGTATATTCCATTACAGATAAACCAAACATTTTCGAAACTCTTTCTGGCGTATGAATCGAAACCAGACTAATTGGAAAAATGGCTTTTATACAACGTGGTTAAATTTCTTGGTGTTGAAAATGGTAAGCAAGCATTTCATCACTCTTGCCTTGTTGTTTGATTTTACAAACGTAATGATCGATCCACCAACTCTTTACTATTAAAACATATTATACATATTATACTTACAGAGCATACTCGGGCATAACTGAGGATCAACGGCGAAATGGCGAAATAAAAAAAAACTCATTTTCATAAATTTTTGTTTTGATGTTTAAGAGTAAGTTCAACTCGAAACTAAATAAATTTCAGGATTAGGGGATTTTTTTACTATCGTACAGGTTTGGTCCGAAAAACGCAAATTGAAGTTTTCCGATTTTCAAGAACCTCACTAAATTCAAATATTCATAACTCAAGAACGCTTGATTATAGAACAATTTTTTTCCAAACTTCAATGAAATTTGCTCAATAATCCGGAAGATATAATCATAAAACAAAATCCTGCAAATTTATTTACAATAGAGGAAAATTTCTTGGATAAGACCAGTATTCAGCTCAAAAGTAATGGGCATTCGCATAGGACAAGTAATGGTCAAGAAATGCTTTTACCAACAATCAATATGCAACTAGCGATTTGAAATTGGTTCACTGTTGTAGAACCCCTTGGTCCGAAGTACACCTTGAAGCCAGCACCTAACTATACATATTTGCGCCTTTGTTTTGTTTTGCTGTGTTATTTTGACAGAACATTTGAGAGTGTGTTCGTGTGAGTTCATTATTAGGGGCGTATTATTAGGCTTGGGACCGACCTTGGGACCGATGTGCTAGTACCGACTGAGCCAAGACCTACACACTTAGATTTTTTTACAGAAATCTGTAAAAGTTTACCGAATTCTCAACAGCTGAACGTTCGGTAATGAGTTCGGTGATTTTTTCGATTACCGAAAAAATCTGTAATCCTCCAATGCGATCACCGAATAATCCGGTAATTATTTTACAAATAAATCTGTAAATTTTCCAAGGATCTGGTTTGCAGTTTTACCGAAGTTTTCTGTATTTTTTTTACAAATAATCTGTAAAAAAAAAGTTCTAATTATATTAGTCTAGGTAAATCAAAACATTTCGAGATATATTTCGGAATATATTTTTGTCAAAATTCAGATTTAAGATGTTTTCTTTTTGGTACTTTTGCGCATATATTTCACTAACAAATTCAATTTAAAAAAAAAACATCAAACAAATTATTGCACGCTGTGCATAAACTTGGTGCCAGTCGTGGTTAACTGTTCCACCCCCATTACAGCACCAGTAATAAACAAAAAAAACTGCTTGTCGCTGAGGGTAGCAGCCGTGTTGAAGACGTAGAACGACTGCACGAACACACCAAAAGAATATTTAAGATCCTTTTGTATAGGAACTAAGATATTGTTCCACACAACAGCACAATCATTCGAATCCTCAAATTTCGCACCGCGAACGAATAATGTAGGCGTTCTTCTATTATCAGTCGGAAAATCATCATCAAACTGTAAATAAAAAAATATATATATAGACGGAATCCTGGATTTAAAATATTTAGTACTTATACGTTGATCCATTCAATGATGCCATGCAACGGATTTCTGCTAGTTGATACGTTGTCTTTAATTCGTTTTGAGCCACGAGATGGATTTTTGAACCGAACAATGGCAAGCGCTCGCACAAAATCTAGTAGTCATAGAAGGAAAATTAAGATATTGAATGACAAGAAAAAAAACGACAGACGTGGAAAGAAAAATATACCCAAAATATGCGTTTAAAATACCTAAAATTAAGTAAAGCGCATATTTCTTTCTCAAAAAATAGATATTCTTCTTTCGGATGACTGTTGATAAAAACAGACTCGCATCCACCAAAACGATACCCCCGGACCAATAACTCAAAATTAGGTAAACTTCATTATTGTTAAAGTTGAGCAGAAAGAACTCCACTTTGGGTAGGTCATACTACTCGGTGAGTATTTACATTTCTTTCGTGAAACTGTATAGCAAACTACCCAGCGTAACAATTTTCACTTTACCCAACAATAGGTTATTGGCCCAAAGTACCGATTTACGTTGAACGAAGTTAATTTTGGGTAGATTTCTTTTTCCGTAAACATATGTACCATTTTTCATGTTTTTGAAAAGGTTGTCATAACGAGTAAGTATTTTTGGTTCCAAATCGTCCCATTTTTCCAAAAACGGTGCTGCTTCCTGATGGATAATCTTAAAATCAATAGTCACCTGGGTAAGGAAATCCATTGATGAATATAAATAACTATCACTAAGTATAATATTTACCAATTCTCCATTGTAGGCTGTCATAACCGGAAAGTCAACCGCATACTCGATAAACTGGTTATCGACTCGGAACTGGTGTCGCTTCTTGAAGGTTGCATTCCACAAATCGATAATTCTGGATTTCATCTGGCTGTTTGGAATAACGAACTTCAACTCGATTTCCTTAAATTCAAATTAAAGACATTAACATATCTCAATTTTTAACACGTACTTGAATTCAACTAACAGCTTTTCCGATGTCATCATGTTCTAATGGTGAGATGTCCTGGAAAGAAGCGTCTTCTCCTTGGTCGTCAAGTCGTCGTCGTTTGGTTACACGATCTTTAGATTTTCGAGCGAGGTACTCCATTCTGTAATGAATGCGTCCGGCGTGCCGATTGATTCCCCTAGCATGGGGATGGAACCACAAAGCCTAAACATAATCAATGAAATTAAAATGAAACGATCATACACTATCAGATTTCAAATCCTCACCTGGGGCGTGTCTGTTGATTCAGCTGCTGTAATGGGATACGATTTCACAAGTGAAAGAGCAATTTGGTTTTTATAGAAGTTGCATGGACGGCTGAAAGAACAAAAAAAAAATAGATATAAGACAGCAGCATATATATCCGATCGTATTTGAGGCAAAACCGTAAAAAGTGGGGATAGTCTGTGAGTGAGTAGGTGCAGTTTTCGTCAAAAATAGGTTTGCAGATGAAAAAATAGAGGAAAACTCGCGTAACCCATGATTAGGGCTTAAAAGCCAAATATAAACAATGACTTTGTGTGCCACACAATACGCAAAATGTCCTTGCATGTCCAACTACCAACTTTTCGTCTGTTCTTTTGGTCGGCCGAAAACGACTCGGCAACCCGGACAAGCAAGGAAACAAAACAAAAACAAACGATAGCAAGAAAAAAAAACAACAACGTATATACTTGTATAGTAAGCAGTCCGTTCGCGAGTATTTACCGCTGTCCCTATCCGCCAAGAAAGAGAATATTCGTGGAGGATGTCCAGGATTTCCCTCCTGTAGGATCACTACCCGAACAAGAAGACTTACTTATATCGAATTCGTTTTTGAACCTGGGTTGGAACTAGTTCCAACCTGCGATACCCGAATTTATTGTCAGTACAACCCTCAATCCGATAAGAGTTACAGAAAAACTCAAAGACACTGATGTTTGACACACAACAAGCCAACCCAATTCTGATACCCGATCCAGTTTGGAACTGGATCAAAAACTAATTCGCTATTAGTAAATAATGCCCGATGCGGTTCAACAAGCGAATGGATGACGTTTATTCCAAGCATAACTTTTCAAAAAGATGTATCTAACATTCGATAGGAATTGAGAAAAATGAGGTAGAAGTTCCAGATGCTGTAATTAAATCCTATTTAATTTTATTTCAAGTTTTGTTCGATCTGTTGATAATGTCACGTTTGAATAATATGAAAAGTAGTTAAAATCCTGGTTTTCATTCACTTTCACTCTAGTTTTGAGAAAATACACCGGTTTGCCTCCATACCATACACAAACCATGTTAGATACGTCGGTGTGACATCTTGATTGTAACATACACCGGTTGGATACGTCGGTATTTCAGAAGTTTAGCACTTGCGTCATGTTAGATACACCGGTTATAATTTCATACATTTGAGTAGATCCACTTTTTACGAAAATTGAGTAACATTTCCGTGAGAGTAAAAGAATAGTATACAATTGTACTCAAAAATTGAGTGAAATGAAACGGGAGTGTATGTGCTCCTTTTGGGACAGGTAAAGGTTGTGGTCCTGTGTTTCTTCTGTTGTTAAAAAAAAAAATATAGTTTAATGTTAGTTAGAATGTATAAATCGTTTACTCCACAAACTGTTCAATCCTACGGAGATATTAAACCACCGGCAGCATCATGATTGGAGTACGGCCGCAATTCAGTATATCTATGCGCTGTTGTAAGAATTTCAAACTCCCCAGTTGAAAATATGTTCAACCAGACTGCGTTCAATTTGGAGCTGCTTAATGACAGAGGAATGGGACAACGACAAGTCAACCACAATTTACCCGCAAAGGTACAGGTTAAGGAGGATGCAGCATGGAAATTGTTGACGACGAGGAGAAAGTACCAGCAGCTGCAATCGCACCACGCAATCCACCATGTGAAGTAACCCTCCGTGTAAATCAAATGGAAACTCACTTCACTCTGGGTGAATTTTCTCACATCGCAATGCGAGACCGAAAAATCTCAATTCACTCCATTCGTCAAATAAAGGCAAAGTTTGCTTACCAGCCGTATAGTGAATCCAGGCAATCACATAAAATGGCAACAATTTTTCTAAGCATTGTCTCATTTGGTTTTGTGTTCTCTTTCAGAGCTTCCATAACTGAAATGCCTTCGTCAGTTTTTTCAAACACTTGGTCAATATCGATGATCTAAAACGAGAAACTTTGAAGTTTATAATTAGTCGTCCAATTGAATTGAACTTTGGCTAGGATTACCTTGTCGAAGTTCATTCCTTGGTATGGACCGTTTACAGCGTCATTCGGATCAGTTGCAGAGGATAGTATCTGATTGCTTTCATGCTGAATTGTTTGGTTGTGTAAAATTGATTCGACTCCAGTACCGGAGTAATAATCGTCCTCAACTCGCCTATCCGGTTGATCATACTCTCGTTGAACTCGCTGAATTGTTTTAATCATTTTCGTTGTAAGCTTCAGTCTTATAAAATCATTGTCATCCAGTTGTAAAAAGGTATTCAAGTCGTCAATTTCTTCTCTTTCTGTAAAGCGATGTGATATTAGAGTTTAGATATATGTATATTAAAAGATGCAACAGAAATATCCTACTTCTAATAATCTTGACTGTAAAATCGTCTTGAAATATACTGCTTTGAACAATTGTATGGTGTCCAAAAGGCAAATGTGGCGTGAGTAAAGCATTCTTCTGACGAAAACAGATTCTCTACATCCATGACCACTACTTCATAGGCTTCGTAAAATTCGTTGTAACAATTGGTTTTACACAACCGCAATAGAAATTTAAGTTTTCTGTCGATCATTAAAATTTCCCGAATGATACCATAAGTCGGGTAGTAGTCATCTGAATGCGTTTTTACACCTACTACTAGGTTCATCCTGAATTCTACACCATTTAAATGTGCGGTTCTTGGTACAAAAATAACAGTTATATCCGGATCCAACAAAGCATCACTCAGACATTCTTCACGGTTCAGAAGGTTCCCAGATGAAAAAGTGAGCTTGTCGCAGAAAGGGTTATCCAATTTGTTGATGATCATTCTAATACATTGTCTTTTGGCTAGACTGTGACAAATATTTTTGAAATTCTTGCACGTTGCGGCCTGAACTTTTGCAACTTTATTAGTTTGCTCGAACTGTAAACAATTATACTGCTTCATGGACCCACTTTTCTTGATGCAAAGAGCGTAGTGTTTAAGATGGTGAAGTTTATTTATGCGGCTATTAAAGGTGGTATAAAAGGTTTCTTCGAAAAAGGTCAAATGAGTCTGCAATTGAAGCATCAGGTGTTCTGAAACAACAGTAGACATAACTATTCTCACAATGTTGATTAAGTGGCCGATCATTTTCATTAATTGGCATTTAGATGGTACTTTATGACCGAAGAGGAATGGAAAACTTCTCAGAAGTAATAACATTTGTGCTGATGTTTGCCTTAATCTGTGTGAATTTGGATGTAACAACATGTCTTCCGTAAAATTCGCCGATGGTTTGTTATGACGATCGGTGTAGCCATAGGCAAAAGTGTTTATACGATTATTTATAAAGGCTGCATTAATTTTCAAATCCTTTTGCTTTGAGTAATTGGACAGTACCAACTGAATGACCAATGGGACTACACCTTCTGCCAAATCGTGCATTCCGTCAAGGTTATAGTTGTCAGATATGTGAAAGTGTTTAAGTTCGTTGAAGATACAACCAGATGGTTTCAAACTGCAATCTTTCGATGAAATCTCTCCACTTTGAACTGCTTTAAGTTGACCCTCATACCACTGCCTGCTTCGAACCGGATATTCATTTGAAGGATTGTCGCGAAACTCGGCCCTCGATATCTGACAAAGACGGCAAAAATGTGTTGCACTTGGACCTAACAATCCAAACACGTCATGCACCGCTAATGTGTCCCCGCAAAACATAGTGACCACTGCTTTTATCACAAATTTTTGAGTTCCGTAGAACACCGAAACACCTTCCTTCAGGCTTTTCAAATCATCGATCAAGGGTTGAAGTATCTTCTTATATCCATGTTTTTTAGCATCAATGGAGGTGCAGAAAAGTAATGGAAACACTGTTCTGGGTGAGCTATTCCACTTTTCTGGTATATTCTGAATTTTGAAGCTGAAGTTACAAATTTGATTGATTCCAGCTCTTGAGCTTAGAGCGTTACCCAGCTCAACATCGTCCTGATATAAGCTCAAACGGATGCAGTTAGGATTCTCTTGAAAGTACTCGTTAGATTTGAACAATTCTCCAGTTTTAAATGAGCTAAATTCTTTAACACAAGGAGTGTCTACAAATTCAGGTTCTTCCAAAAGATTTCTTGTACTGGGGTCTCTAAATAATAGTTTTAGCGTATCTATAATGCTTATGTATGACGCTGTATCATTGACCAAAACCTTTTTAGGGAGTGAATTTACATGGCGCACATCTTGTCGACGACTTAATAAAATGTCTCGAGGAACTGGGGACTGCACGGCCATTTTATCTAAAAATTTGTTTTGCTTCGGAAACGAATCAATCTGGGAAAATATATCGTTCAGATGGAATGTGTTTCTCAGCCTTACGAACTCGTTCGTAGGAAGCAGAATGTTATGATGTTCCAAAAACTCAAGCATTTTTCCCTCTAAGTACTCGGTAACATGCTGAATAGTTGAATCACAAAACTTGACAATTTCTCTGACTTTGGATTGCGGCAGACTAACGTCGCTTGTCAATCGGCAGACATTCAGATTAATTATCTGTCGAATCTCTTCCAGTTGAATGAATTGTGGCCCGGAACTAAAATTCTGCTCATTTTCCTGTAATTCATCAGTGTTTAATACACGGTCAACTGTCGTGTTCTCAATATTTTGCACGGGATGTTTTTCAATAATGTGCCTTTTAAGAGTATAAAACTTGCCAAAGCGCGAGTTACATTGCGGAAATGTGCAATCGTAAAACGTAACAGACGAGCGGAAGTTTTTATTTTTTAAATGCCTATTTACGTGGCGGTGTAAGCCGGCAACGTAACCGGGCACTTTGGCATGGCAAAAAAAGCAGATTATTTCAGGCTGCAACAAAAATTCATGATTATAATGTGATTTATTATACTTACGGAAGATACTGACGATCCTTTCATCGTGTTCACTTAATTTACTTACGAAACTGTCCATTTTAGCACAATTGGTTTTTCCACTTCCTTCCTGCGCGTTAACAACTGTCGAACTATTTTGTTTCTGATTTGACAAGATGGCTGCTCAAGGTGTTTACAGAAGTTCGGTGAAATATCACCGATTTATGGTAAATTCACTTCTTTTACAGATTTTTCGGTACTTTTTTTTACAAATTTTCGGTAATTTTTCCCATTTACAGTTTTTCGGTAGTTCTACTATGCGTCAACAACAAAAAAGTACTCTTTTACCGAAAGTTCTGTAATTTTCATTTTACAGATCGACTACGGTGATTTTTTTTACAGAATTCTGTAAACAAATCTAAGTGTGTACAGACATCACACTGACGTTTCTCTTTGTCAATCTTGACAATTCAAGATGTGTTCAAAAATTACGATACATGAAATGAAAGGGACCGAGGGTCAATCACAAATTACGTTTGCGATTTCTGAAAAGCACACGAGTATGTAATCGTTTATCGTTGGTAGGGCACCATTCACCGTGGGGGTAGGGACCCATTTACCTTGCATCTAGTATTTTCATTCAATTTCGGCAAAATAGCATCTTAATCATCAAACAACGTGTGTAACTCATGGTTTTATTCAGTTCAAACATCAAATATGCAATCTTTGAACGATTTCCTTATCAAATCAAATCCAATTCATGTCGATACAAAAAAAACGTAAATTCTCAGTTATAAAACGGTTTTGAAACTTAGTTCCGCTTCTTCTTTGCCTTTGAGGCCTTCGTCAGAGAATCAGCAATTTTTCTTTTCTTATCCTTTTCCTGCCTCTTCACCATTGCTTCAGTTTGCTTGACGGCGCGTTTCTGCTCACGTTCCTTCCGCTTTAGCTCCTTTGCTTCCTGAACTGCTTTCTTCTCTAGTTCTTTTGCTTCCATAAACTCAACGAATGCTTTGCTTGTGGCGACCGATGAAGGATAAATGATTTTTCGTTTTTCTTTTGCTGGACCAGGGATTTCAGAGGTTGTAACGGAGAAGGATTTATGAAACGCATCATCTTCTGAATCTGGTAACGGATCTCCATGTTCGATTAGCAGCAAGCCTGATGTACTACCTTCGTTCTCGATTGTGGAATCAGCAACTGTTTAAGAAGATCAGTAGAATTATATTAAAGAAAATCAATTTTTAATTTAACACAACAATCGTTCACCATTTGCAGCAGAGCTAACAGCATCTCCGTATTCAATTGTGGCAGGGACCTTAGGATGAGGAGCAGGTACTGTAGTAGCTGTACAATCTTTCTTCTTTGCTTGCCATAAATAGAACAAGTTGGTATCTGCAACGTTTCCCTTCCAAATCAAATCTTTCTCCGCCTTCTGAAACTCATTGAACTGCCTAACCGTCAAGCGCCCTTCAAGTGCTTCCAACAACTTGATCTCCTCAGGTTCCAGAGGTTCAGATCCAGCGATTTCCGCATTTGAAGCCGCAGATTCATGGCCAGCACTAGATGGCAGAGACTTATAGTCTACTAATTCTAATTCCATGGATAAATCCCACACTTCCTGAACCCATTTCTGATCGCTGTTTCCTTATCAGTGAATGCATCCAAAGCCCGTTTCATAAATGGGCAGATCTCCGCTTTAAGGATTGTCTGGGCACCACAACTACTACGTTCATCAAGGATTGTTTCTTCCCAAAACTTTTTGAGTGGCCCAAAAAAGCTCACGTCAAGCGGCTGAGTGATTTGCGTGGAATTCGGATACCAAGCAATCAGTACAATTTGATTGCGGATGCAAAAATCAATGCTCATCAGCGTTACGTGGCTCTTATGACTATCAAGGAAGAGCATAACAGGGAACGGAATTCCCTCCTTTTTCAGCCAAGGCAAGAAAATATTCTTCAGATACTCATAAAAAGCATCTCCTGTCATCCAGCCGCTTTCAGTAATACCGACGCCATAATCAGGAAGAGCACTCCGAGCAATTTCTCCTGGAAGGCGACGTTTGTATGGGAATAAAATCAAAGGTGGGAGCAGGTTTCCAGCGGCACTTCCTGCGAAAAGCGCTGTGTAGTTCTCCCTATCACTGTTGCTGAAAACTGATTGAACATGTTTGATATCCTTTGCTTGGCTTTTTGTTTCTCACAACCAATTGGAAAGCAGATTCTTCTAAATAAAAAAAATGATGTGGAAACGGCAGCAGGTGGTCATGTCCCTCATCTTTGAGCGTCTTCAGCAAGTCTTGGAACCAATTTCTTACCTGATTCTCCGTCACTCTGGCTCTGTGTTTTCCGAAAACGTTGGATTTCCTGGGAGACACCTGAGGGTGTCTTTTGACGAACAGCTTCATCCACTTTTTGCCAGGGATTCCATTTTTGAATGGAGTTTTCAGTTTGCTGAGCTTGATGAACTGTCCCACGCTGATGCCGTTTCAGTGTGATTGAGAACCCTGAACGTGCAGAGAGCTCAATCCATTCCACTATCTTCCGTTCATTTTCCATTGAAGAATGTAAACAAATTTAAGCGTCAATGCAGTGTTGGAAGCCGATTTATTTTGCAAATATCACTTGCTAATGAGTCTTTTACACATGCTTAGTTGTTCTGATGCAAAATATTGAGCATTTAAACTCTTCGGTAAACAATAAAAATAATATTTTGAAAAACCCACTGTGAATCGAGCCCCAACGGTGAATGGCGACCTGACGGTAGTCGCAAGACGATAAAATGTGTAAGTACACTAAGGTCTTTTTTTACACGGTTTGTTATCGGCGATAACTTCAGAACGGAACAATTTATCGACCTAATTCGAATCACATTTTTCGTTTCGGGAAAAAAGTAATCATATGGCAGTTTTTCAAAAAAATCACAATTTTTGGTGTAAATACTCAAAATTTTCAAAACTGTATTTTGACCATTGCACGAAAAGGTAACACATGCAAATAAATCAACGTAATTTAAAATGTTCGTGCATGTGAATTGATAAATCCTATTTAGTCTTTTTTTGCGCGGTTTCATAGTAAAAGTGGAACGTATCCCCCGTGTAAAAAACAAACCTTAGTGTATTTGGTTGAATAGATTTTCTCGTCTCATTAGACTGATTCTTATACCTAGAGGCCGCTCGCATGTGTTGGTCTCAGGACACCGGAATTTACATTTACATTACTGTTTGGTAGTGTATATAATTGGCCTTTGTAACGTTGAACCCATCATGCGGCACCAGAAATCCTATGAGAATGCAATTGAAAATGAATAGTAGGCATATTAACTGTCCAGGACCAAATTGGCCATATCCTGTCTTGTTCCGGATACCCCACGGGGAGAGAACACACACTACCAAAAAGCCATGTGAATTTTGAGGTCCTGAGACCCACTCATGCGAGCGGCAAGAGGTGAACAAGAAGGACTGTCGTCACTAAATCAGCAGTAGAATTGACATATTATTGTTTATTGTCTAGAATAAATCAGCCTGGTTTGCACATCGAGACAGTTTGTGTCGTCTTTTCATTTTTATAAGGAATTCCGTGATAAATAACGCCGGAAAAACAACCGTTAATTTTTTAGGTTCGATAACTGTTGCTTTTTCTTTGGGCGTAGATCATTGCTATTGTTGTTGTTTTGACAGTAGAAAGAGGAAAACTGGCGCGACGTGCATTAGCATGTACACACTTATCGTTAGAGTGGTTGTCTCGAGTTTTGAGACAAAATGAGTTTTTAACGATCGATAAAGTGACATCAAAAATCGCGTATGAATACCACCGGCGGCTGAATCGCGAAAGTGTTCCCGTGAAACCGGAAAAGGCGATTCGTTCCACCGAGTATATGTCGGGAAGTAATGAGACCCGGGTTCGCCATCACTGTCATAAACCGGGACATCTCCAAAGAAATTTCCAGTTGATGAAGAGAGAAGAAGGTAGTTCCTCCCGGAAGAAGATAAAAAATGTATCGAAAATAAACTATCCACGTACATTTGAGTTGTACACGGGTATTTGATATGGTTTTAATGTGTTTATCATAGCATGCTGTGCGTTTACTGTCATTTTTTGTTTGTTTACTTGTTTGCACGGTTTACATTCTTCGTTTTCAAAATGTCGCGCATTAAAAAAGACGTGAAAATTAAGGCTTTGGACACATGGCTACGTGAAAAGGGTGAAACTATGCGACACTAGGCGAAGCGTTTTGGAATTCATCACGCGAATGTAAGATCCATAAGACAGAAAACCCGGATCTTCCAACCCTAAACTGTATCACTAAGTGGTAGCTCTAATTCGGAAGAACAAATCAATGTCGATACGTGATTTGGCCAATAAAGCGGGAACCAGCGTCGGAATGTTTCAACGGGTCAAGAAACGGAACAATCTGAAGAGCTACAAGAAGCAGAAAATCGCCAAACAAAGTGAAGAACAGAAGCAACGCGCAGCAACAAAGGCCCGGAAATTGTATTCACGACTTTGTAGCGACTGGATGGATGTATTTTGATGGACGACGATACCTACATCAAAAACCCTTCCAGGTCTACAATATTACACTGCCGGGGAGATGAAAAGAGGGGGGCTTTGGCCGGATTTAGCGTTGCCGCATTACACCAAAACAACTCTCAATTGGCTCACGGAAAAGGGTATAGATTTCGTTGAGAAAGACATCAATCTGCCAAATTGCCCTCAGCTTTGGCCCATCGAACGCTGTTGGGCGATTGTGACAGCAGCAACATGTACGCGCTGACCGTCGGAGGTGGTGAAACGGCGAACGACTGGATTATCGATTCCGGAGCAAGTTCACACATGACGTCCAACAGGGATTTATTCGAGGACCTCGAACCGGCTACAGGAGAATCAGAGCTGGCTGACGAGCGTGTAGTTGCGATCGCTGGTTCTGTAACTGGCGTGATCGAATGTGTGGACGGTTCTGGAAGCACGAACAAAATCCGTCTCCACAACGTGATGTACGTCCTGAACCTGTCAGCGAGCCTTTTGTCAGTGCTTGCTATGACCAATCGGAAGGCGAAAATCGAGTTTGTTAACGGAAAGTGCAAAAATTGTCGTTAATGGCAACGAGATCGCCATAGCAACGAAGTCCAAAGGGTTATATCGCCTAAACAAGCCCAAACATGGAATCGTATCGAAGGTAACTGCATCTCACAAGCGAGATTGCCAACATACATGGCATCGACGGTTTGGACATCGTGCAGCGGACGCTCTGCAAGTGCTCCTGAGGAAGAAGCTGGTCACTGGAATGACGGTGGCTGATTGCGGAATACGTGAAGGCTGCGAATGCTGTGTGAAAGGCAAGCAGGCTCGAACTCCCTTCCCCAAGACCACCGAAAAGAAGACCAGCGCATCGTTAGACCTCATCCACTCGGACGTGTATGGACCACTGGAGACGCCCTCGGTGAGTGGATTTCGTTATTTTGTCACTTTTGTGGTTGATCACAGTCGCTACTGTACTGTTTTCTTCTTAAAGAAAACATCTGAGGTTGCAGAACGGATCGTGGAATTCTGCAATTACGTCCACACACATTTCGGAAAGTATCCCAAGCGCATCAGCGTCGATCGGGGAGGGGAGTACTCGAGTGAAACACTGATGGAGTTCTACCGCAAGCATGGAATCCACCCCGAATTCACCGCCGGATATTCGCCGCAGCAAAATGGAGTGGCGGAGCGACGCAACCGGTACGTCATTGAAATGTGTCGGTGCATGCTGATGGATGCCGGAATGCCCACAAAATTCTGGGCTGAAGCAACCGCTACGGCCGTGTATCTTCAGAACCACCCACCTTCGCGTGCTGTGGAGATCACACCATACGAGCTATGGTGGGGCCGCAAGCCGAACGTTTCTCATCTGAAGGTATTTGGATGCAAAGCATTTGTCCATGTGCCAAAGGAAAAGCGAAGTAAACTCCAGGACAAGTCGAAGGAAATGACGTTCGTCGGGTATTCCAGTAACCACAAGGCCTACAGGTTCATCGATTTGGCCACTAACAAGCTGGTCATCAGCCGAGAAGTTCGTTTCTTTGAGGAGGAGTTGGTCCAACCCGGTACCGACGTTCCCAAGCTGGAGGAGGAGTCATGCGAAGACCTACTGCAGCCATTACCTCCTATGCAAGCGGTGAGCCGTGAAGTCGAAGCCTCACATGAAGCAGACGATAGCGACAGCGAAGCAGACGTTGCCGACAACGACGACGAGAATTTCGATTCCTGTGATGAGTCTCCTGAGGAAGAAACTGTCGTACGAAGATCGGAACGGTCCAACAAAGGGGTTATGCCACAACGATACCATGAAATCGGAAATGTGGCCGTAGCAGCTGAACCAAGAACCTACGACGAAGGGCTGAAGAGACCAGAAAGTGCATTCTGGAAAGCAGCCATGAAGGAGGAGATCCAATCGCTTCAAGAGAACTCAACATGGACCATTGGAGCACTCCCGGAGGGACGAAAGGCCGTCGGATGCAAGTGGCTTTACAAGCGTAAATTGGACGAAAAAGGACAAGTCACACGTTATAAAGCGAGGCTGGTCGCACAAGGGTTCAGTCAGAAGTTTGGCACTGACTACGACCAGGTGTTCGCTCCAGTGGCAAAACAGGTAACTTTTCGCACTTTGTTAACCATTGCCACTCGTCGTCAACTTCTAGTCAAACACGTGGACATCAAGACGGCGTACCTGTATGGGACCCTAACGGAAGATGTTTACAGGCGCTAACCGAGAGGGTTCGAGACTGGAGCATCCGGACAGGTATGTCATCTGAAGAAGAGCCTCTACGGACTGAAGCAGTCTGGACGGATCTGGAACCAGACGATTGACGGATCTTTCAAGAAGCTGGGTTTCATCAAATCGACCGCCGACGCATGCCTGTACGTACGTACCACGGGAAACAAGCAGGTGTTCATCGTGTTGTATGTGGACGACATGCTCATCGTATGCGAAACTGAGGCTGAATACGACGCTATCCTGGGTGCATTATCGAAGCAGTTCAAGACGACATCCCTCGGCGACGTGCGGCAGTACTCGGGCATACAGGTCGAACGAGCAAATGATGGACGTTTCCTGCTCAACCAGCAGTGCTACATCCAGCAACTGGCGTCGCGATTCGGGCTCGAAATGGCAAAACCATCACTGATCCCGATGGACTCCGGCTATCTCCAAGCAAAGGAGGAGGAGGAATGCAAGCTACCAAACAATACTTCGTACTCCAGTTTGGTTGGTGGTTTGCTCTACGTAGCGATCAACACGAAGCCAGATGTAGCAATCAGCGTCTCGTTGCTTGGACGGAAGGTGTGTGCCCCGAGTGCCGCAGACTGGACGGAAGCGAAGCGGACTATGCGGCACCTCCTGGCTACGAAGCATCTCCGACTGAATTTGGGGAACAACAATGCAGATTTGAAGGCTTTCGTGGATGCGGATTGGGCAGGTGATCATCGGGACCGCAAATCCAATAGCGGTTTCATCATCTCGTTCGGCGGTGGTCCGATCAGTTGGGCAGCGAGGAAGCAAACCTGCGTTGCCTTATCATCGACCGAGGCCGAGTTCATTGCTGCAGCCGAAGCGTGCCAAGAGTTAGTCTGGATCCAGAAGCTGGTGAATGATGTGCACGAGCCGGGAAAACCAATCCTGCTCTATGAGGACAACCAAAGCACCATCCGCCAACTGGAAACGGAGCAGCCACAGCGACGATCCAAACATGTGGACACCAAGTTCCAGTTCACCAAGGACCCCGTTGAACAAGGTGCTGCTGACCGTAATCTACTGTCCATCGGAGCAGACGGTTGCGGACATGCTCACTAAACCGTTAAACAAACTGAAGCTCTCGAAGCACCGAACCACGCAGCTGGCGTGTTACCCGACAAGTTTGAGGAGGAGTGTTGAGGAATCGAACATATCGCAGCAACCAGCTGGTACATTCAAATATATCCTTATCCTAACTCCTAATCCTAATCACAGCAACCTGTAAAGCCATGCAATAAAGATTTTTTTCATTCCATTGTTACTCACCATCAAGATCGGTTCACTTTTAATTACGCTCTGCTAATATTTACCTTTCAGCTCGAACAGGCTCTGCTGGAAGCGGTTGGTTAGCTTTCGCTGATCGCTCATCAGCTGCGACATGTCGAAGTTTTCATGCAAGCACTTATAATGACCCTGGATGACGGCCGTGGTCGGTACACACTGCGCCTGGGTCCACCCCCTTTGTTAAAACTGTTTCATGCAAGTGGCTGATTCATGTGGAATGAGAAAAAAAAATTCCACATGCAATTCCAAATTGAAAATCCAGATTTTGGTTCAGTGTAGTGATAAAGGGCGAACACGAAATTATTGCGACACCGAAAATGTCATGCCAATTTTCTTATAATGTTTAGAATCAAACCAAAATTTTAGGGTAGTTTTATACATATATTTACTTCAAAAATCAAAAGAAAAGTTAATCGATGGAGCCTTGAGTGTAAAATTGAACGCATTTTCGCTTAATGCCCTCCATCAAAGTCTTTACAGTGTCATCCGGTACCAGTTTCTCAGTTTGTTTTTTTCCATTTTCATAACATGTCCTTCTCGTCTTTGACTGTCTTCTTGCTCTTCCGAAGTTCCCGCTTCATCATTGCCCAGTACTGCTCCACCGGGCGCAGCTCCGGACAGTTAGGCGGATTCATGTCCTTTGGAACAAAACGAACAGAATTGGCCTCATACCACTCCAGGACACTTTTAGAATAGTGGCATGATGCCAAATCTGGCCAAAATAGCGGAGCTTCGTCGTGCTGCTGCAAGAACGGCAAAAGGCGCTTCTCGAGGCACTCCGATTTGTAGATCTCGCCATTTACTGTGCCCTTTGTCACGAAAGGCTCACTCCTCAGTCCGCAAGAGCAGATGGCCTGCCAAATGAGATATTTGGAGGCGAACTTCGACATTTTCTGCTTCTTAAATTTGTCGTCCACATAGAACTTGCTCTTGCCGGTGAAAAACTCCAACCCCGGAATTTGCTTAAAATCGGCTTTTATATACGTTTTTGTCGTCCATCACACAGCAGCCATATTTTGTCAGCATCTTCTCGTAGAGCTTCCGTGCCCGAGTTTTAGCCGGAAATTGTTGCCGCTCATCGCGGTTTGGAAAGTTCTGTACCTTGTATGTATGTAGTCCAGCTCTCTTCTTTGCATTCTGGACGTAGCTCTGCGACATGCCGATCTTTTTAGCCAAATCACGGCTTGAGACGTTGGGATTTGCTTTAATCATCCGCTTCACCTTTCCCTCCGTCTTTTTGTTCTCTGGTCTCGGTTTTCTTCCAGCTCCTTTGCCGTGGTCCAACGTCAACCGCTCCTGGAACCGCTTCAACACTCTGGAGACGGTTGAATGGTGAATGTTCAACATTTTTCCCAACTGCCGATGCGACAGATCAGGAAATTCCAGGTGTTTGGAAAGAATTTGTTCTCTCGACTCGCGTTGGTTCACCTCCATTTTCGTTGAATCGAAAAACACGACTTCGAGTTTGACAGCATGTAAACAATACACATCAATGAGAAAGTGTGCAAAATTTGGTTGATTTTTACCCAATGGTAAAAAAGTTATGCCCTGTTGAATGTGTCGTAATAATTTCGTGTTCGCCCTTTAGTTTGAAAAAGTATTTCCGTTTATTTAATTTTTTATTTTTGAAAGTGAAGAAGTAAAGTGTTAATTTAAATTGTCCTATTTTTCAATTACAATCGTTCTACTAATGTTCGATCGTAAAAGTAAAAATAAGAGTTTCTTAAATGATTTTTTTTAAAGTGAAGCTATATTGTTGATTATTTTATGTGTTAATTTAATGGGATATGTCATCTATTTTCTGAATTTTCAAAATTTACCTGCAGCTACGCATTACGACAATAACTATTGTCCTACTGCTGTGAACATGCCGTGACCTGCTGCTATTAAAACTAACGATCACAGCATGAGACCACGCGAGCTGTTGGTGGAACTGCTTACTAAGATCGCGATCGACAGAACGATCTGTGCAGGAATTCATTTACATGCGAACGGTAGTGGCTCCCCGCGAGAGTTTACCATACTCTCTAACTACTAGGCTACCTACGACTGATTGGTAGTAGGATAAAAGGCAGAGTACTGAGAGCGCTGAAGCAGACCGAAGAGACGTTCGTCGCTACTATACCAGGCAGCATTATCGATGTGAATGAAGCGTTAAACTCCACCACCATCCGAACCCAACCTTGCCTCCCAACCAAATGTGCCATCGAATCCAAACCGCAACTGAGCCACGCGGGTGCAAAACATATGTTTACAAATCTGCCCACTAGCACATGATTTGGCCACTGCACCCGCGCCGAAATGGGCCCATTTTGACCCGATTGGTGTAATTTGACTAAAATGCTCTAATTTGGACTGCATCGGGCGTAACTTCGGACTGTAAACCACCGCTTCTGCCTGGCCCATCGTCGATCATCATCGACATCACCAATCATCACATCATCCGAATACAACCGAATCTCATTGATTGTGTGTTATAGGCATTTCAGTCGAACAAGCGGCTGTGTGTGACCGCGATCGTTGGGCGGGCAACAACAGCGCAATAATAGTATAATCAAATATCAATGAAGGCTGGGGCTGAGGGAGGCGATCTTCACCAAAGGGGGAAAAATCGATCTGATTTTTTTTTCACATAACGCTGGCAGACCTTGCAACATTTGATTAAATTATACAAATAATAAAATCACTGTGGGGCAAGCTGAAGTTGAGGGGGAGGCGGGCGAAGATGATGTTTTGCATTTCGCGTTTTCACGCAGTCATCATGCACAGTTCAGTGATGGATGTGTGTGGTTTGTTAGTGTCGATTACCGCGTGCAAATGGGGCGAATCAGCTGAAAACCGCAAGCTTCGAACTGCCCACTACGAACGACGGCGACGACGACGACATCGACGACGGTGGCTGTCAGTCAGAGCATCGTGAGGCATTGGATAATGCACCCAGAAATGTGGAAAGATTGCATAAGCCGGGCTCCCTTTGTTGAGCCGATTTGATATGCTGAGATGTGAAATGTTGCCTGAATTAAGGTTACTTGAGGAAATTTTACGCGAATGTAGATCATGTCGAATCGAATTCTATATCTCGTAAGCAACCATCATAATGCTTGAGTTTTTATTTCGGCATCCACAGAAAAATAACCTGAATTTGTCCACCTTTGGTGAGATCTGACCGTTCTTACTGAATTGAATGTATGATATAATGTACCGTTACTGGTCACATCACGTAGGGTTCTGATAATTTGTCCTCATATGAGCAGTGTGGTCCTATGGACTTAATTTGGCCATCAATTAAATCGTTATAGGAATCTCATATGATTTAAGATGTCGATTTATAGATTTTGGTCCACGTCTGAAACTGGCCACTTCAACTGAGCTACCCGTACCACATCAGGTTGTGCTCAATGTGTTCTTGGGAACCTGATACAACCACAACTGTACTTCTTTTCAAATCCAAAATGGTGTCGGGTAACGGTTATTGACATCGTTCTCACCAATTGCGTATATTTTGGGTATATTTAACATCTGAAAGCAGCCCTCTTTCAAAATGATGTAAAACTCCAATTTTCAGCTTCTACGGATTATCCCTGTGTAGCCATTTTGTATAATATTTCACCGACAATTTAGAACCAATTGCCGCCATTTTGTCACAAATTGACACATCATACTTATTTGCCAATCAGACCAAGGCTGGGGTGGCCTCTGCTGTACACAGAATTTGTCCCCATTCTATTCGGTCCATGTCTACATTTCACCACCCTCGCTGTCTACAAAGGGTCCGCAGGACACCCTCTACTTGATCGATCCATCTTGCTCGTTGCGCGCCTCTTCTTCTTGTGCCTGTCGGTTCGTGTTTGAGAATCATTTTTAGAGAGATGTCATCCTAAAGTCTTACGACATGCCCAGCCCACCGTAGTCGACCAATTTTATCGGTGTATACGATGGGAGGTAATCCCAGCAACTGATGCAATTCGTGGTTCATTCACCTTCTCCGTCTTCCATCTGCACTCCACCGTAGATCGTACGCAATAATGTCTTGTAGACGGTCAACTTTGTAGTTCGGCGAACTTTGTTCGATCTTAGCGTTCTTCGGAGTCCAAAGTGGGCACGATTGCCAGCCATAATGCGCCTTTGTGAGCCCAGATACACGAACTCGTCGTAGGAGGCTGACATTGTCGTCTCGAGAGCCTCTTCCTTTCACATATTTTGTTTTCAACACATTAATCATAAGCCTACTCCTAAAGACTGTATTCGATGAAATTCGGACACACGCAATTGTTCGTAACTTTTTAGCGTGTGGGTAAAAATTATTGAAATTTTAACTGAATGTATTTCATTGTGTTGTGTCAATTGTGTAATGAGTTTTGTGAAAATCGGTCGAGTGATTTCAGTGATGGCTTCGAATGAAGAAATAGTGCGCCAACAAATTTTGGGCACTCACTTCGAAAACCCAAACGCTTCTCATCGATGGATCATTACATGTGTACAAGGTCCAGAAGGCACCGAACCGGAGCGATAAACAGAACTCGTTGGCCAAAACTCGTGCAAGAAAACTGTACAGGGAGTGGCTCACAAAACCGTTCTGCATTGTGATGGACGATGAGACCTACATTAAAGCCGACACCAAACAAATGCCAGGACAGGAACACTACGTCGCCACCTCTAAGTTGGCCGTTCCGGAGAGTGTACGGAAGAAGAAACTGTCGAAATTCGCCAAAAAATTCCTTGTCTGGCAAGCGATCTGCGGATGTGGCAAAATGAGTCAGCCCTTCATCACCTCTGGGACCGTCAACGGACAAATCTACAAGGACGAATGCCTCCAAGAACGATTTCTGCCCTTCTTGAGATCTCACGATGGCCCGACACTGTTTTGGCCGCATTTGCCATCTTGCCACTATGCCCGGCCCGTCTTAGACTGGTACAAAGATAATAATGTAGTTTTTGTACCAAAAGACGTCAACCCTCCAAACACTCCGGAACTTCGCCCAATTGAAAAATTTTGGGCAATCATGAAGGCAAAGCTCGTTAAAACTCCAAAACTGATAGAAAATGAACTTGAACTAAAGAAAGTGTGGTTAAAAGTAAGTAAGCAAGTCGGTCCTATCATTGCCCAAAATTTGATGAAAGGGTCAAGGCAAAGGTGCGGGCATTTGGGTTGGGAGAAGAGGTTCAATAAACCAATGATGTCAAAACTTAACCATTTAGTAGTACTTTATTTCCAGAAAGTTTGAAAAGAATCGGGCTCAAGGAAAATTTTTGGTGACCTATTTTGTGTGTCCAAATTTCATCGAATACAGTCTTTACTAATCCTAATCCTACTTTCTTCAGCCTTAAGTCTGAGGAACCTTAGAACACGGCCGGATATGTCCAAGGTGGTACTTGATGTAACAATCATTCTACTTCTTTCCAAAATCTCGTGTAATCTGCTGTGTCGCATGGTGGGTTTTGGTCCAAGTCTGAAACAAGCCAAAACATAATTTATGTAGACTAGAAAAATTCGGGAGGCCATGTCTTCAAGAAGAGTGTTTGAAATTTACATAACAAGTTGTGTCACTTGGACTGTACGTCCTCAGCGTGATTAGCGCAGTTGCTGAAGTCGGAGTTCTCGATGCAGGACATGAGATCAAACGCGACGTGTAGCTGGGACGAATAATGTTAAGGCAATTATACGAAATCTATCTTGCAGCGTTTTGGAGTGGAGCGCGTATCAACATCCATGGAAGCCGGCCTGGAACATTGGAAGACCGACAAGAACAAGAAGCTAGACAAGCGATATCGAGGGTATTCAATCAACCTCACCTACACTCAGTAGCAACAAAAAGCCGAGCAAAATTTTGCTTCCAAAAAACGCCATGTTCAACCTTCTGTAACTTTGTCAATTATCAATATTTTTAACTGAAAATTTGACAACACTATTAACAATGTAGAGAACTTATGTGGCCAAAATGTCATGTTGATAAAATTTATAAATTTGAAGTTTTCATAACATACGTGAAAAAAGTCATTTTTGGACATACCAATTCATTGGTCAGTGAACAAGCGAACGGTGCAGTTCGTTCGGTCCGCTTTCTGTTGCTTTGGAAGCTTTTCACGAGTTGTTTCAATTCTTCAGTATTTTTATTTTTCGCGATCGCGAGTGAAATCGAGTCTTGGTTTTGAAGAAGAAAAAGTTGTGTGTTAAGCAGTGCAACAACGTCAATAATTGCAATTATCATTATTGCCACGATCTAAAAGCCATACTGCTCCGCATCTATACGGCACGCACACCAGCAGTCCATCGTGTGTGGCGTGCATTCGGCCATCCACCAACTACCACCGACCAGCAACACCATCATTATCGTCATCATTATCATCATCGTTCAGCTCCACGTCTAGCCGGTACACGCGGCCACACATCGTCGCTCGACAGCAGCAGCACATTCGTCGCCCGGCTGCAGCAGATCAGTGATACATTTCAGATAAGTTAAGTTAAGTTTTTTTTTTTGTGTGAGTGTGTGAGAGTGAGTGAGAGTGTGTGAGAGTGTGTGAGAGAGTGTGCTTAGCTTTAGTTTGTTTATCTGTGATTGATTGTGTATAATTGCGTTATTGGTTGAGCGTTAAAGCTCCCACAAGCGAACCATGGATGATTTGTCGGATGACGAATCATCTATGACGCGAAATGATGAGGTAGCTCATAGAGTTACCAGATCACGTGCATATCCAGATAGTTCAGCTGGTCCATGGGTTGTTTACTTCCAGCCCAAAACGAAACCTCTAAACGTTTATCAGATCAGTAATGATCTGACGAAACGATTCTCGGCCGTGACCGAGATAATTAAAGTCAGGCCAAATAAACTTCGGGTCGTTGTGTCCAACCTCAAGCAAGCTAATGAGATTGCTGTCTCCCAGCTCTTTACACTAGAATATAGAGTGTATATCCCAGCTCGGGGTATTGAAATTGAAGGTGTGGTCACCGAAACAAGTCTGACCCCTGAGATCCTGCTAAAGCAGGGGGTTGGTCGATTCAAGAACCCTCTGCTATCTCCAGTTAAGATACTGGATGTGAGCCAACTAGGCACAGTATCGACCAATAAGGGTGAAAAAAAGTTTACACCGTCAGACTCGTTTCGTGTGACCTTCTCTGGCTCAGCCCTCCCTCAATACGTCGAGTTGGGAAAACTTCGACTACCTGTGCGGTTGTTTGTACCTCGGGTCATGATCTGCCAAAAATGCAAGCAGATGGGACATACGACCTCCCATTGCGGCAATAAGGCACGCTGCTCCAACTGCGGAGAGAAACATGAGGATGGCGCCTGTGCAGACAGCACACCAAAATGCGCTTTCTGTAAGGGAACTCCTCCTCATGCTCTCTCATCGTGCCCGGCGTACAAACAACACGGGGAAAAATTGGAACGCTCGCTAAAACAGCGTTCCAGGCAATCTTTCGCCGAAATGGTGAAAAAAGCCTCACCATCACCCAATGCCAATACAAATCCCTTTGCTCCTCTGTCAGATGACGAGTCTGACTTTGATTCGGCTGAAGAGGGAACATCGTTCACTTTTCCGGAAGGTGCTTCAAGGAAGCGAAGACGCGTCCGCCCACGGAAAGTTGCTGAAAAGAAGCCCGAGACCAGCATGCCCATTTCAAAAAAAGGTGGGAAAAAGGAAAATCCAATTCCTCCTGGTTTTCGTAGTACTAACTACACCCAGGACTTTCCATCTCTTCCGGGGACATCCAAAACCCCTGATGCCCCGATTTTAAGAACAGAAGCCCCTTCCTCGACTGGGCTGTTCTCATTTGATAACATTGTCGAAGGTATCTTCAAGTACCTCGAAATTACTGACCCTCTCAAAAGCATTGTTTTGGCAATGCTTCCAACAGTGAAGACTTTTTTGAAGCAATTGACAATTAAGTGGCCCCTCCTTGCAGCTATCATCTCCTTCGATGGATAATTTTCCAAATGAGGTCGGGGATTTGATCACTGTTCTACAGTGGAATTGTCGAAGTTTGATTCCTAAATTGGAATCATTCAAATTTTTAACTCACAATACCGGTTGTGATGCTTTCGCTCTTTGTGAAACATGGCTCTCTTCCGAAATCGATCTTCCGTTTCATGATTTCAATATTATTCGTCTTGATCGTGAGGATTCACGTGGAGGAGGAGTACTTCTGGGGATCAAAAAGTGCTACTCCTTCTATAGAGTGAATTTTCCTCCTATTCCAGGTATTGAAGTTGTCGCATGTCAGGCTGTTATTAAAAATAAAAGCCTTTGCATTGCTTCCGTTTATATTCCTCCTAGAGCCTCAATAAACCGAAAACAACTTTCAGATATTTGTTCGGTTCTTCCTGCTCCGCGGTTGATCATGGGAGATTTTAACTCTCACGGTACAGGCTGGGGAGAACTGTACGACGACAACCGGTCTTCCTTGTTATATGACCTCTGTGACAACTTCAATATGACAGTTCTTAATAATGGAGAAGTAACACGTTTGGCTGGTCCATCCTCAGTTGGCAGTAGATTAGACCTCACGCTTTGTTCGAATTCATTATCGTTGGATTGCACATGGAATGTGATTCAAGATCCCCACGGTAGTGATCACTTGCCCATACAAATTTCGATTGCCACCGGGTTCAATCCGTCGGAATCCATCAACGTCGCGTATGATCTAACCCGTTACATCGATTGGACAAAGTTCAGGACAGCAGTAGATGAAGCCGTAACGACGGTAGAAGAGCTTCCACCGCTGGAGGAATATAACTTCCTCTCCAACCTGATCTTAGACAGCGCGCTTCAAGCTCAAACTCGACCAGTTCCAGGAACGTCATTTCGCAGGAAACCTCCTTCTCCATGGTGGGATCAGCAATGCACCGAGGTTTACCGTAAAAAGTCCGACGCGTTTAAAGTTTTCCGTAGACGTGGAACACCTGAGCACTTCGAAGTATACACGGCTCTCGAACGCGAACTTAAGAGCCTCATCAAGGCCAAGAAACGCGGATACTGGCGAAGATTCGTGGACGGGCTATCGCGCGAGACGTCGATGAGTACTCTTTGGAACACGGCGCGAAGATTGCGTAACCGAACTACGAACAACGAGAGCGAGGAGTACTCGGACCAATGGATCCTCAAGTTCGCGCGAAAAGTTTGTCCAGATTCTGTGCCGGCACGGATCATTCCTCGCGAAACCGAGAATTCGATAGATGAGAACAGCCAACCTTTCTCAATGGTAGAACTCTCTCTCGCGCTCCTTTCGTGTGGCAATACGGCTCCAGGAGCTGATAGAATCAAGTTCAACTTGCTTAAGAACCTTCCAGACGTCGCGAAGAGGCGCATGTTGAACTTGTTTAATCAGTTTTTGGAGCTCAACATTGTACCGGATGATTGGAGGCGGGTGAGAGTTATCGCCATTCAAAAACCTGGCAAACCCGCGTCCGACCACAACTCCTATCGACCCATCGCGATGTTATCCTGCATTCGAAAGTTGTTGGAGAAAATGATCCTCTTCCGTCTGGACAAATGGGTTGAGACGAACAACCTGCTTTCAGATACTCAATATGGTTTCCGTAGGGGTAAGGGAACGAACGACTGTCTCGCGTTACTTTCCACAGATATTCAGCTAGCTTTTGCTAAAAAAGAGCAAATGGCTTCTGTATTCTTGGACATAAAGGGGGCTTTTGATTCAGTATCTGTTGAAGTTCTTTCAGATAAACTCCACGCTTGTGGCTTTTCTCCATTAATGAATAACTTTTTGTACAATTTGCTGTCAGAGAAACATATGAGCTTTTCTCATGGAACCTCTACAGCTTCTCGATTTAGCTACATGGGTCTCCCCCAGGGATCATGTTTAAGCCCCCTTTTGTATAATTTTTATGTCAAAGACATTGACGGTTGTCTAAGTGACAACTGTACGTTGAGACAACTTGCAGATGACGGCGTAGTGTCGGTCACTGGACCCAATGGGGTCGATCTGCAAGGACCCTTACAGGATACCTTAGACAATTTGTCTACTTGGGCTCTAGAGCTAGGTATCGAATTCTCTACGGAGAAAACTGAGTTGGTAGTTTTTTCAAGGAAGCATAACCCAGCACAACCGAAGCTTCAAATTTGGGGTACACCGATAACTCATTCCATGTCCTTTAAATATCTTGGGGTCTGGTTCGATTCTAAGTGCACCTGGAGATCCCACATTGAGTATCTGAAGCGAAAATGCCAGCAAAGGATCAACTTTTTCTGCACAATAACTGGAACCTGGTGGGGAGCAGATCCGCAAGATCTTCTAACGTTGTACCGGACAACGATTTTGTCGGTTATGGAATACGGTAGTTTTTGTTTTCAGTCGGCGGCTCGGTCGCATATCATTAAACTGGAACGTATTCAGTATCGGTGTCTTCGTATCGCGTTAGGTTGTATGCACTCGACTCATACGATGAGTCTGGAAGTGCTGGCTGGCATGTTGCCACTCTCGGATCGATTTTCAGAATTGTCTCTCCGGCTCCTCACCAGGTGTGAAGTTATGAACCCCCAGGTAATCGAAAACTTTGAGAAGCTTCTCGAGTTGAATCCTCAAACTCGCTTCATGACATTGTACCATTGGTACATAACACAGGATGTCAGCCCTTCGCCAAATATTCCCAATCGTGTTTGCTTCTCCGACTTCGGCAGTTCGGTTCATTTTGATTTATCCATGAAGCAAGAGCTTCGTGGAATTCCAGAGCATCATCGTCCTATGATTGCTCCTGTGATATTTTCTGCAAAGTTTGGCCAAGTTAATTCCACTAAATCGTTCTTCACTGACGGATCATTGATAGAGGAGTCTGCAGGCTTTGGTATATACAATGAAATTTATAGCGCCAATCGTAAACTTCAAGCTCCTTGTTCCGTATATGTCGCCGAATTAGCGGCAATACACTTTACGCTAGAAATCGTTGCCTCACTAACACCGGATCAGTACTTCATTTTCACGGATAGTCTCAGTTCTATAGAGGCTATTCGCTCTTTGAGGCCGGTAAAGCACTCCTCGTATTTTCTCATGAAAATACAGGAGCTTCTAAGTGCTTTATCTTCGCGTTATTTTATCATCACCTTTGTATGGGTCCCTTCTCATTGTTCAATTCTGGGCAATGAGAAAGCGGACTCGCTTGCAAAGGTGGGCGCTATAGAAGGCGATATTTATGATCGACAAATCGCCTTCAATGAATTTTTTACTATTTTTCGTCAACAGTCACTCGTCAGCTGGCAGTATAAATGGAGTAAAGGAGATTTGGGGCGATGGCAACATTCTATCATCCCTAAGGTGTCGAAGAAATCTTGGTTTAGGGGGATGGATGTGGGACGAGACTTCATTCGTGTCATGTCTCGCCTCATGTCCAATCATTATTCTTTGAACGCTCATTTATACCGGGTTGGGATGAGCGACAGCAATCTCTGTGAGTGTGGACAAGGCTATCAGGACGCAGATCACGTTATTTGGTCTTGTGTTGAGCATCGTGGAGTCAGATCGGAGCTTAATGATTCCCTTCGGGCTCGAGGTAGACAACCCAATGTGCCAATTCGAGATATTTTGGCTTTGCGTGATTTGGAGTATATGCAATTAATTTATGTGTTTTTGACTAACATTAGCATTAGATTGTAGTTAGTTTAACCTGTATGTTTACTTTAAGTTTTTTTTTCTTTTTTTTTATCTGTGTTTGTGTGTTTTTTTTTCTTTTTCAAAAAAATGTTCAAGTTAAAAGAAATCCATACATTGTATAGTTTTAAGTTTTTTGACAATTTAGAATTTAAAATTAATGTGTTATGTATACCATACTTTAAATTCCCACCCATCTTCCCATCCGTAATTTGTTATTCCTATTAACCTCGAGACGGCCGCGAGTAATCGGTTCTATCCCCCTAACTTTAGTTATAAGATAAATAATGTAAAAAAATATGAAAACTTGGCTCTGTAAAGTTGATTCGATTGAGCCTGTACAAATAAATGATTAATAAAAAAAAAAGGGAAGGATGGTACAAAACGCACCGTTTAAGCAACATCGTGAATTACTAGGGAATGGATGCTGAAATTTAAGAAGAAGTTATTGTGTATGAAGCATTACGATGTTTTCGTTGTAGATCAAATGTGATTCAAATTCAAAACGATGATTTTTCATGATTTTTCAAACCTTTTCCAATTTGATCCCAAGACGACACCGGGGTAAAACGCCTGTGTCATTGCTCAATATGCACCCCAAAATTGGGGTAAGACGCACCACAACACTGGGATATGATGCACTACAATATTGGGATAGCATGCACCGGTTGTAAAAGGTAAAAACACGGTTTTAAAAAGTTACTCATTAGAGTTGTAAAGTGAGTAGGTTGCATCATATCGCCACATCCTCTTAGCTCTGTTTAGTAGTGAAGCAGCCATGTATAGAACTTGACGCAGCCAGGTAAAGAATAGAGATAGCAAAATGTTGCGATATGTTGCCAACTCCTCATTATGTACACGCTTAGAAAAAAGTACCCATCGGAGCAGTTAAAAAAAAGCAGTTAACGATGGGTATAGTTATGTTTACCTTCACCATTGGGCTCAGATTACTCATTTTTGGGTAGAATTTCACCAGAAGTTAGTTATTTATACCTAACGGTAGGTTTACATGGGGAATATACCCAACGTTGACTTCTCACATTTAACTGCTCCACTGGGTACTTTTTTACTAAGCGTGTAGACGTATACAACGCCACGGTGCGTTCTGTCCTAGTTTTAGTTTTGCATTGTTTTGTCTAAATATTCTGTAAATACAAGGACTTGTAGTGAAGTTTTGATACTATCTTGAAGTTTTGTTGTGTGCAATACATGTGAAGTGAATTTATTATACACCGTGTCCAATTTATTCTCATGCACTTTTTCCTTGCATTGGTGTCGTGCAACTACTCAACATGCTTCACGTGTATGTGTTGATGTAGTTTTGCACTAGGTTTATAAAAACGCTTTTAGGTTATGTCCGATTGTTTTCATTTGGTGTTTATCTTTTACCCGCGATGAAGGAGTTTCATGCTGTGTGGTGATAAAAAAGTTTTTGAAAGGTTAGTGCCCGGGCGTTATTTTCAGAAGTTTGAAAAACCTCGGAGTAAAGCGGGATTTTGTCTACCGAACCATTCGAGGGTACCGTGACACCTGCTCGTTGGATGACCGGAAGAGATCCGGCCGTACTCGTACGGTGCGGACTGCACGAGTTGTCAAAGTGGCCAGGGAACGGATTAGACGGGAAAAAACAGCGCTCTGTACGTAAAATGGCCGCAGATCTGAATATTTCGAGATGGTCAATGCAATGATTTGGATTCAAGGTCCTAGAAAAAAAACCGGAATCATAAACTATGCCCACCTACTATCATGAGTCAAGGTCATGAATTTCAGAATTCAAATCATGATTTGGGGAGCATTGACTCAAGATATCATGATTCCCTCTCAGCAGAATAATTCGTAACGCTTCGGGTGCGTGAATCATTATATCATGAGCTCAAATCATGGTGTCAGGGTGTCTCACAATATGTGTCACTCAAACAAAATGGGATTGCTGCAAAACAAATCAACCAAATCATAGCATTTGTTTTTCATTTGAAAGAAACATGTTATAGAAATAAACCATATTAATTCAATTCGAATATCTCGCCCTTTTCCTTGATAACTTTGCGCAAACGCATTGTAAACCCATCGCAGCTAGCACGCACGATTTCCTGAGGAATTTGGTCCCAAATATCAACCAAATGTTTCTTGAATCGATCTAAAGTAAGTCCTTTCGTAAGGCCTATATGTTGAAGCATATAACCCCAAACAAAGTAGTCAAGCGGGTTGAGATCCGGTGAAGATGCAGGCCATTCTTCGTTTGTGATGAAATCGGGCAAATTTTCCGCGCACCACGCTTGTGTCTTCTTTGCCTTGTGAGCTGGAGCTGAGTCCTGTTGGAAACAATATGGTGTATTCTCAAACAGCGTTGAAGCATGAGGAAGCAGATGGTTCTTCAAAACCTGCTCGATGTAATATTCAGTGTTGATTTTTACGTTAGGTTCTATGAAAAGAAAAGTAAGTTTTCCTTTTCGTGAAACGGCGCCCCATGCCATGATTTTCGATACATTCTGATAGCGTTCTACAGCTAGTTTATCTCTTGGAATATTGGCAAGACTTTTGCCATATATACGATCATTTTGTTGATTATGACTGTCCTGAAGGAGGAAGAGCTTTTCATCCAAAAACAAAATCTCGCAGTCACCGTGCGGAACCAAAAGATTTCTGCTTCTTTGGACCCTGGCTTGCTTTTGACGCTCCATCAACCCGTGAACCCATTGTTTCTTGTACGGCTTGCATTCCAGATCATGTTTGAGGAGCCTGTTCATTGAATCCGGGGAAATTTGAAATTGTTTGCTCAATTTACGGCCAGATATGGCCGGATTACGTGGAGAATTTATTCGCTCCCTCACACATTTGATCTTTTTCTTCGAACTGTCTGGTACCTCCTTTGTGTTGAATATGGACATTTCCAGTTTCCTTGAACCGTTTCAAGGTACGAAAAACAAAACGCTTACTCACTCCGAACTATTTAAGGCTATTGAATATCTGACACGGTTTAACCTTTGGAAAAGGAAATTTTAAAACTTGCTCCCGTATGGCTTCCATGGTAGCTGATAAATATAAACAAACGGAATCGCTTATTTATCTTCAGCGATAAGCTGTCAAAAGAATACACTCAAAATGGGTATAATCAATTCCGCTTTTAAAATTACCCAGCTGAAATAAACCAAGACTGATAAAAGGTGACACCTATTGTGAGACACACTGTATTTTCAGTAATGAAGTAAAAAGACACTAGGCTCATGATATCATGAGTCGTTTTTACCATTTTTTGGGAGCGGGTTTGTTTTCATGTGTAACTGACACCAAGGCACCTTGGTGTAAAATGTCATTAATAAAAGCAAAACAAAAAAAAGTATTGCTAACTGCTCTGCTGCTGTTAGTTTGAACTTTTGTTTTCTTATATGCTTGTTTTCTGAAATTCGAATGAAGCAATGCTACTAGAATGTGCCTATTCATATATACTGAAATACAAAATTTTAAAAGGAAACATAATGCACTTACGTCCCCAACCCCTCTGAAACAGAAAAATTCAATTAAATGGTTTTTTTTTAAATTAAATAGGGGGGGGAGGGGGGGGGGGATTTTAATATTGTGGAAAAAAAAAAAAAAAAATGAAATATTTAAAATTGATGAAACTCCATCGTTTGCCATCGTATTTTGATGCAGTTTTTTGCAATAGATCAACAAAATTATCCTTATTTATGGATCTGTACTGGTTATTCCGAAAATTTTCATAATTTTGGATTCCAAGGTGGGAGTACTGGGGTAAGTACCTGTCCAGGGATGGTGGACAACATATTTTTAGATGCGAAACATGGCATGCGGCATATCAAACTTCATGATTTTGCAAAACTAGGTCTTTGGAGGACATTTTGAGGTTGTCTGACCATACTGTCCACTTAGGGAGGCCCTGCGGAATCCGAGTTCCTCCGGAAAAGTGGCCATATTCAAATCTTTTCCAAAACCTGGCTTGCGACATATCAAACTTTATGATTTTGTAAAAATAGGTCTTCGGAGGACATTCTGAGGGTATCTGACCATACTGGCCACTTAAGAAGTTCTTTCGGGATCGGACTTTCCTCTGGGAAAGAGTTTTGCACAATCATGAAGTTTGATATGTAGCAAGCCAGGTTTTGGAAAATATTTGAATATGACCACCTCTCTGGAGGCACTCGGATCCCGCAGTGCTTCTTTTAGTGGCCAATATGGCCAGAAATCCTCAAAATGTCTTTTGATGACCTAGTTTTGCAAAATCATGAAGTTTGATATGCCGCATGCCATGTTTCGCATCTAAAAATATGTTGTCCACCATCCCTGGACAGGTACTTACCCCAGTACTTCCACCTTGGAATCTGGAACTAAAGAAATTTTTGGAATAACCAGGGCAGCTCCAAAAATTAGGATAACTTTGTGATCTATTGCAAAAAACCGCATCAAAATCCGATGGCTAACGATGGAGTTTCATCAATTTTAAATTTGAATTTTTCTGTTTCAAAGGGGTTGAGGACGTACGTGTTAAAGATATTCATCTCGATTTGTTTTTAAAAGTCAGGTGACGGATCCGTTCCTGCCTTGACCTACCCTGCATGGGGATGTGTGGCAAAAGTGTGTGCGTTTGCTTCGAAATACTGTCTAACAAAAGCCCTACGCTCAATTTCAAACTACTTCTATTCAATTTCATACCCTGCCGAGCTCTATCGGACCTATCGGTACTTCCTCTTCACATCTTTGATTCTAGCCGAAATTGCTGTTTACAACTGGGATCCCATGATGTTGCGAAGATATTTCCAATTTCAAAACATTATAATTTAAATTTGGCGCAACGGAACGCAATAAAAACATAATTAGTAATGTTTTTAAAGTTGCAAATTTTTTGAAAGTTCTATTAAGTGTCTGCACAAAAAAAAACAACCAAGTAGAGGGATGCAAAAGAAACCACATTCCAAACCAACGACGTGTGCACAATTTCATCCACTAACAGTGTTGAAAAAAAAATAGCCTAAGGGGGTTACTCGTTCGTCGAATTGAAAATTTGTTCTTGATTTCAACCACCACCGAGCACGTAAATTGTGTTCGAGAATCATTCCACACCATCAGAATCTCAGATTGACACATACTAAGCATAGCCGAAGAGTCATTTGTATGAGAGTGGAAGACAGCCTACGATAATCAGATATTGCTGAATGGTGGCACGGCAAGGCGCTCCCAAATACTGAGAAAACTAGGAACAAGAGAGGAGCAACACCGAAAGAGAACCGATAGGAACTTGTTGACTCAATGGGCGTTGTTGTGTGGGTAGTTAGTCAACGTTCTTGAACTGAGGCTAAATCTCTCGGGCAACTATGCGCGAACCGTTTCTGGCTTCTGGTACACAGGTGGGTGAAGGTGTAAATTGAGATTCAAATTGACGCGCGGTGACGATCAGTTCGACGATCAGATCGACGACCACGACGACGCAAAATGGTTTATGCGGGAGAAGAGAGTTCTTCTCAAGCTTCAATACAGAGAATTGCTTTTTTTTTCGTAGCAGAATGAAATATGGCACTTTTTGCGGTTTGAGGTTTTTGTTTTCTTCAGTGCACCTGAAGGTACCACGCTTGAGTAGATCCGGCTGCCTGCAGTTTAGATCGTTTAGGCACGAAATCATAGTTAAACGGTTTAAAACGAAGGCGTGACCTTTACCGGGGGAATGTTGGAATTTGTTTAGCAAATTAGCGCGTTAGGCTTCTTATATATAGATGCCATCGGGGCTATGCTGTCACACATTTTCGACGCTTGTTTATTGGAAGTATGTTTTCCATATTTAGAAGTGAAATTTCTGTATGCATATTTGTATGGTTGAGTTATTTATAATCATTTGTCGAAATAAGTTTCCTCACAAATTAAGACGTAAGCCTCGTCCCAAAGAGGTCAACGGGATTTGCGTGCCGTGAAGCAGCTCAGAGAATCGCATTTTTCCTTAACGATGACGACGACGACGACGCTTCCCGAAAGAGGTCGTAAATCAAATTAACGCGCAAATTTCGTCGGTCTGATCGCAATGGACACCGAAAGTTGTGTCGGAAAGAGTTACCAGGCGCCATCAGTCATCGCGAACCACCTTGATCCATCCAGTCTGATCACCCTACAAACAACAAACGATAACAACCGTGCGCAATGCTCTTGAAGGGACGACCGGCACTCCCTGCTTCGTTCAGCTTTGTCAAACTCTGTGCGCTTCTGGCAATAATAATTTTGAAATTTATCCTCCCTGCCATTAACGATGATGATCGTTCGTTGCACCCATCGTCGGCTGCTGCTGCGCCTACTCCGATGACCCAAGAGTCGCAACCCTTATTAGAGCGGTACACTAAGAGCTGGGATCAGCCGCTGCAAATAAATTAAATTAGGATTAAAATGTACAACGAAATATACTCGGTCATATTTTACATCCCATGTCGGATTATGCTCCACGGCCATGGAAAGGACAACCGAAAAAAAAGAACCAAATGTTACAAACGAGCATTGCAACTCTTGCGCTAATGAAGTCCTCGTTTCGACCAAAACACGCGTGCGGTTCATCGCTTCCGCTCCCGTCCAGGTCCTTCCCACGTCGACTGACGATCGGCGATCTTCGCCCGAGGGAAAAGTTTTGATTAACTCACAGCATGTTCCCTTTTTATTTCGGAATCCCCTCGAGAGCCATTAGCCCTTCGTTCGGGAGCATAATTTTATTCAGAGTTTAAATTTTTTTGAATAACAATTTTCAGCAATAACCATAAATAACAAGTCGGAATCCGCAAGTCGAATGCATCTGAAAAAAGTGGCCGGCTTTTGTTTTGGTTTAGAACGCATGGTCGAGTTCACAGACAATCGGACAAGCAAAGTTGTCCCGGCATCGGCAATCTTCAATCCACTCAACGTCATTCACATAATCACCTTTGACTGAAGATGGACTGCTTTTTCGCAACAACCTGTAACTTTGGGATATTTTTTTTTTCGTCGTTTTGATGGTGCTTAATGATGATGGAGTAGCGCTCGGCAAATTTACCTTGGCACGGCTGCATGCCATCTCAGTGCTGATCGTTTTTTTTCGGGGGGTTTGTTTTGTTTTGCACAGCAGGACCGTTGAACCGATTCATTTTGAGTTCTTCTCATCGCCACTACACCGATTTGGTGTTTTATGCTCGGTGCTGACGCTTGGCTGCGTGATCATCGCTTTTCCCAAGGCTCGAGATCGTTTGTATGGTTGAATATGAGGAACAACTAAAATGTGGGATAATAAGAAAAGTGGAACTATTTAGGAACACGAATTAACCAAATTTGCAACATCAGATTCGTTAGCGATGGGCAGTTGTGATGTAACGGAAACAACAATATTTTGGAGGAAAATTAGTAACGGTGGCATAGTTTGCTTCAGAACAACGGCTCCAAAGCGGACATGGTTAGTACCTTAAAACTAAACAGTGCATAATTGATGGTTTGATGAAACGTAACGAAATTTTCCGAAAACTGTGAGTATTCTCATTTAGTTTTACATTAGTTTTACGTATGTAAAATTTATTGAGTTAAGTTAACACAGACATCATTGTAGACGCCATGTCGCCAAATAACATGATTGACAATATTGATGTCTAAAATTGATTATAGATTAATCGGACAAAGTAAACTCACGAGTGACACACAATAGTTATTTTGATTTTAACTGCTGATTGCGATTTGATTATAAGTTATTGATCGATCAGATTAATTTTCATTAGTAGATACACCCAACCCAAGTAACACACAAAACATCTTTTTAGAATGATATATAATTGTATGTTTTATAAATGTATTATAAACGTATTGCAAAACATGTCAAGTTCGGAGCGGTTGGGATCTCTCGTATTCTGACTAACGATCCACCTAAAAATACTTTTTTCACTGCTGCAAGTGATTAATAGTTTATTATTGTTCTTGAAAACATGGTTCCATACATTTATAAAACATGAACAGGACAAGATGTTATGGGTAGTTCTAAATACTGTTGAAATTACATAACACCAAACATGTTTTGCAAAACGTGTTTTTTATTTCATAACGATGAATTTGTCGAACAACATGCCAATAGGAAGCACATCATAGATACTCAGAATTGACTTTTCAACAATCGGAGTTGGCTTAGCAAAAAAGCTTCAAACCTATCACGCCAAGGACTAGTTTTCAAATCCCATGCTTGACGATGTTATATTTTTGCATGAGGATATTGTTTTTCCATTTTCTGTTTTATAAGGGTTCACTTTTTGCGCTTTGTACGTCATAATAAAGTATGAAATAAAGTATTATACACTTATATTGATAACCTGTTTTTGTCATTTGAGAGTATTTTCAACTTGTTTAATAAGCTGTGTTGCTTCGGAAGTAATACAACTTGTTCCTTCATTAATGTTTCATTTGAAACAAATAAAGGGATAGCTTTGTTCGGCTATGTCCCTCAAAATTATAAACAACCTAAGTAACATTGCCAAACTATCCAGCTTTCCCGAGTAACACATCTTCATGCTTTTATGTCGAGTAACCTTTTATGCAATCAAATTTAGTCATATAAAAGTATTTTCAACCGTTATAAAACTTGTGTGTTGCTTGGGTTATTATGTTTTATTCAAGTTTTATTAAAGCCACTAGAAATCAATTTGGTTTTATTTTGGCACCAAGAGGTATTTTAGTCAGGTTCATGTGAACCTTCGCAGCTTGTTTGCAATAATCTTTAAACCTTGTTTTCTCAAATTCCTTTTACTCCTATCAAAGGTTTTATTTCGACTTTATGAACTTGTAAAATACTGTTTTGAAAAGCCGTTTTAGGACTCATTAACATTATCTTATTATGGTCAAATGAAAAAAACATTTTAAAACCATTTTACTTCCAGTAAATGCATTCTTTAGGTGTCGGGGTCAATATGACCCGGAATGGATTTAAAAAGTGCAATAACTTTCTAGAATAAGCATCTAGACGTTTGAATTTTCTTGAATTTTCCTAAATCATAGGAAATTACGTTTCTGCATCGAACCTAATTTTTTTTTACATTTCTGAAGGGCTGCTAAATAAAACTTTACGAATAAGGTGTTTTGGGTCATATTGACCCGGATTTCAAACTAACATTGTGGAAACTATATATGCTAAATTTTTAAGTTTTTGAAGTCAAAATGCTTATTAGAGTCTCAATTTCAGGTTTTTGGTGAGTACTGCCCTTTTTGCCCCTTTTGGCCACAAGGATTCTGTGCCGGAAGACGGCATGTTTTGCCACGATCCGTGAGGCGGTGACAAATACAAATTTTAATTGGAACATGCCTTTCGATGGCTCAAATTTCATGATTCTTCATGAATAGTCTGCTTCTAACCTTGCAATAGACCAATAACCATATTGGCCATTCCGAGACAATTCGGATGCCCCGGGGAAACCGTTTAGGAGCGGACAATTACAGGTTTTCGCCGAAACATGCCTTTCGACGGCTCAAACTTCATATTTTTTTATAAATAGTCTACTTCTACCCTAGAAATGGTTTTCTAGGTATAATTTTGTTACCAATTTAGCAAATAATAAAAACAGCATATGTTGGACATTGACAAGAAAGTAAATGTGAAATTGACATGGTTTCTTTTGACAATGACTCTAAGCTTGACTAAATGATCATAGCTGCTTTGTCAATATCTTCATGCATGGTGGAAATTTAGTAGTATCGGTAAGGTCCGACAAAAAACCGTAATTGTCTCCTCCTGAAGGGTTCCCTCGGAGTATCTGGGTTGTCCAGGAATGGTCAATATGGTCATTCGACCATTTGATTACTAGAATTGTAGATTGTTTACAAAAAATCATGAAGTTTGAGCCGTTGAAAGGCATAAAAGGTTCCCCCGGGCCATCAGGATTGTCCCAGAATCACTTAAATGGTCATTGGCCCATTTCGAGGCTAGAGGTAGACTACTTATAAGAAATCATGAAGTTTGAGTCATCAAAAGGCATGTTTCATTGTCCAGTGAACAAGCGAACGGTGCGGTTCGTTGTGTACGCTCTCCGTTGCTTTGGAAGTTTGTCACGCGTTGTTTCCAAGTGCAGTTTTTTTTTTCATCGCAGTTGATATCGAGTTTTGCTTTTTCTGAAGAAGAAAACGTGTGTTAATCAGTGCAACGACGCTATTAATTGCAATTAGCAATCGAATAGCCATATTGCTCCGCATCTATTCACGGCACGCACACCAGCAGTCCATCGTGTGTAGCGTGCAATCGTTCATCTGCCAACCACCACCGACTAGCGTCTTCATCATCGTCATCATTTTCATAATCGCTGAGCTCCACATCTAGCCCGTACACGGGGTTACACATCGTCGCTCGGCAGCAGTAGCACATTCGTTGACCGGCTGCAGCAGATCAGTGATACATATAAGATAAGTTTTTGTTTCTCCTGAATACATTATAATTTAATTTTGAGTGAGTGCGTGTGTGTGTGTGAGAGAGTGTTTTTAGCTTTAATTTGTTTTTCTGTGTTCGATTATTTTTAATTGCGTGAGGGTTTGAGCGTCATAAACTCCCACGTGAGAGCCATGGATGATTTGTCGGAAGACGAATCATCTATGGCGCGAAATGATGGGGTAGCTCATAAGGTTACTCGATCACGTGCTTATCCAGATGGTTCAGCTGGTCCATGGGTTGTCTTCTTTCAGCCCAAAACGAAACCTCTTAATGTATATCAGATCTCCAACGATCTGACGAAGCGATTCTCGGCCGTGACCGAGATAATAAAAGTGAGACCGAATAAACTTCGGGTCGTTGTGTCCAACCTTAAGCAAGCTAACGAGATTGCTGTCTTTCAGCTTTTTACACTCGAGTATCGGGTGTATATCCCAGCTCGGGGTATTGAAATTGAAGGTGTGGTCACCGAAACGAGTGTGAACCCTGAGATCCTGCTGAAACAGAGGGTTGGTCGATTTAAGAACCACCTGCTTTCTCCAGTGAAAATACTGGATGTGATAAGACTTGGCACAGTATCGATCACTAAGGGTGAAAAGAAGTTTACACCGTCAGACTCGTTTCGTGTGACCTTCTCTGGCTCAGCCCTCCCTCAATACGTCGAGTTGGGAAAACTTCGACTACCTGTGCGTACCTCGGGTCATGACCTGCCAAAAATGCCAGCAGATGGGACATACGACCTCCCATTGCGGCAATAAGGCACGTTGCTCCAACTGCGGGGTGAAACACGAGGATGGCGCCTGCGCAGACAGCACACCAAAATGCGCTTTCTGTAAGGGAACTCCTCCTCATGCTCTCTCGTCGTGCCCGGCGTACAAACAACGCGGGGAACAATTGGAACGCTCGCTAAAACAGCGTTCCAGGCAATCTTTCGCCGAAATGGTGAAAAAAGCCACACCATCACCCGATGCCAATACAAATCCCTTTGCTCCTCTGTCAGATGACGAGTCTGACTTTGATTTGGCTGAAGAGGGAACATCGTGCAGTTTTCCGGAAGGTGCCCCACGGAAGCGAAGACGCGTCCGCCCACGGAAAGCTGCTGAAAAGAAGCCCGAGACCAGCATGCCTACTTAAAAAAAAGGTGGGAAAAAGGAAAATCCAATTCCTCCTGGTTTTCGTAGTACTAACTACACCCAGGACTTTCCATCTCTCCCGGGGACATCCAAAAGCCCTGATGCCCCGCTTTTAAGAACAGAAGCCCCCTCCTCAAGCGGGCTGTTCTCATTTGATAACATAGTCGAAGGTATCTTCAAGTACCTTGAAATTTCTGACCCTCTCAAAAGCATTGTTTTGGCAATGCTTCCAACAGTGAAGACTTTCTTGAAGCAATTGACAATTAAGTGGCCCCTCCTTGCAGCTATCATTTCCTTCGATGGATAATTTTCCAAATGAGGTCGGGGATTTGATCACTGTTCTGCAGTGGAATTGTAGAAGTTTTGTTCCTAAATTGGAATCTTTCAAATTTTTGGCTCACAATACCGGTTGTGATGCATTTGCTATTTGTGAAACATGGCTCTCTCCCGAAATCGATCTTCCGTTTCATGATTTCAACATTATTCGTCTTGATCGTGAGGATTCACGTGGAGGAGGAGTACTTTTGGGGATCAAAAAGTGCTACTCCTTCTATAGAGTGAATTTTCCTCCTATTCCAGGTATTGAAGTTGTCGCATGTCAGGCTGTTATTAAAAATAAAAGCCTTTGCATTGCTTCCGTTTATATTCCTCCTAGAGCCTCAATAAACCAAAAACAACTTTCAGATATTTGTTCGGTTCTTCCTGCTCCGCGGTTGATCATGGGAGATTTTAACTCTCACGGTACAGGCTGGGGGAGAACTGTACGACGACAACCGGTCTTCCTTGTTATATGACCTCTGTGACAACTTCAATATGACAGTTCTTAACAATGGAGAAGTAACACGTTTGGCTGGTCCATCCACAATTGGCAGTAGATTAGACCTCACACTTTGTTCGAATTCATTATCGTTGGATTGCACATGGGATGTGATTCAAGATCCCCACGGTAGTGATCACTTGCCCATAAAAATTTCGATTGCCACCGGGTTCAATCCGTCGGAATCCATCAACGTCGCGTATGATCTTACCCGTTACATCGATTGGACAAAGTTCAGGACAGCAGTAGAGGAAGCCGTAACGACGGTAGAAGAGCTTCCACCGCTGGAGGAATATAACTTCCTCTCCAACCTGATCTTAGACAGCGCGCTTCAAGCTCAAACTCGACCAGTTCCAGGAACGTCATTTCGTAGGAAACCTCCTTCTCCATGGTGGGATCAACAATGCACCGAGGTTTACCGTAAAAAGTCCGACGCGTTTAAAGTTTTCCGTAGACGTGGAATACCTGAGCACTTCGAAGTATACACGGCTCTCGAACGCGAACTTAAGAGTCTCATCAAGGCCAAGAAACGCGGTTACTGGCGAAGATTCGTGGACGGGCTATCGCGTGTGACGTCGATGAGTACTCTTTGGAACACGGCGCGAAGATTGCGTAACCGAACTACGAACAACGAGAGCGAAGAGTACTCGGACCAATGGATCCTCAAGTTCGCGCGAAAAGTTTGTCCAGATTCTGTGCCGGCACGGATGATTCCTCGCGAAACCACGAATTCGATAGATGAGAACAGCCAACCTTTTTCAATGGTAGAGTTCTCTCTCGCACTCCTTTCGTGTGGCAATACGGCTCCAGGGGCTGATAGGATCAAGTTCAACTTGCTTAAGAACCTCCCAGACGTCGCTAAGAGGCGCATGTTGTACTTGTTTAATCAGTTTCTGGAACTCAACATTGTACCGGATGATTGGAGACGGGTGAGAGTTATAGCCATTCAAAAACCTGGTAAACCCGCGTCTGACCACAACTCCTATCGACCCATCGCGATGTTATCTTGTATTCGAAAGTTGTTGGAGAAAATGATCCTCTTCCGTCTGGACAAATGGGTTGAGACGAATAACCTGCTTTCAGATACTCAATATGGTTTCCGTAGGGGTAAGGGAACGAACGGCTGTCTCGCGTTGCTTTCCACAGATATTCAGTTAGCTTTTGCTAAAAAAGAGCAAATGGCTTCTGTGTTCTTGGACATAAAGGGGGCTTTTGATTCAGTATCTGTTGAAGTTCTATCAGATAAACTCCACGCTTGTGGCTTTTCACCATTAATGAATAATTTTTTGTATAATTTGCTGTCAGAGAAACATATGAGCTTCTCTCATGGAACCTCTACAGCTTCCCGATTTAGCTACATGGGTCTTCCCCAGGGATCATGTTTAAGCCCTCTTTTGTATAATGTTTATGTCAAAGACATTGACAGTTGTCTAAATGGCAACTGTACGATGAGACAACTTGCGGATGACGGCGTAGTGTCTGTCACGGGACCCAATGGGGTCGATCTGCAAGGACCTTTACAGGATACCTTAGACAATTTGTCTACTTGGGCTCTCGAGCTAGGTATCGAATTCTCTACGGAGAAAACAGAGTTGGTAGTTTTTTCAAGGAAGCATAACCCAGCACAACCGAAGCTTCAAATTTGGGGTAACTCATTCAATGTCCTTTAAATATCTTGGGGTCTGGTTCGATTCAAAGTGCACCTGGAGATCCCACATTGAGTATCTGAAGCGAAAGTGCCAGCAAAGGATCAACTTTCTTCGAACAATTACCGGGACCTGGTGGGGAGCGCATCCGCAAGATCTTCTAACGTTGTACCGGACAACGATTTTGTCGGTTATCGAATACGGTAGTTTTTGTTTCCAGTCAGCGGCTCGGTCGCACATCATAAAACTGGAACGTATTCAATATCGGTGTCTTCGTATCGCGTTAGGTTGCATGCACTCGACTCACACCATGAGTCTTGAAGTGCTGGCCGGCATGTTGCCACTCTCGGATCGGTTTACAGAGTTATCTCTCCGGCTCCTCACCAGGTGTGAAGTAATGAACCCCCAGGTAATCGAAAATTTTGAGAAGCTTCTCGAGTTGAATCCTCAAACTCGCTTCATGACTTTGTACCATTTGTACATAACACAGGATGTCAGCCCTTCGCCGAACATTTCCAATCGTGTTTGCTTCTCCGATTTCGATAATTCGGTTCATTTTGATTTATCCATGAAGCAGGAGCTTCATGGAATCCCAGAGCATCATCGTCCTATGATTGCTCCTGTGATATTTGCTGCAAAGTTTGGCCAAGTTGATTCCACTAAATCGTTCTTCACTGACGGATCATTGATAGAGGAGTCAGCAGGCTTTGGTATATTTAATGAAATTTATAGCGCCAATCGTAAACTTCAAGCTCCTTGTTCCGTATATGTCGCTGAATTAGCGGCAATACACTTTACGCTAGAAATTGTTGCCTCACTAACACCGGATCAGTATTACATTTTCACGGATAGTCTCAGTTCTATAGAGTCTATTCGCTCCTTGAGGCCGGTAAAGCACTCCTCGTATTTTCTCATGAAAATACAGGAGCTTCTAAGTGCTTTATCTTCGCGTAATTTTATCATCACCTTTGTATGGGTCCCATCTCATTGTTCAATTCTGGGCAATGAGAGAGCGGACTCGCTGGCAAAGGTGGGCGCTATAGAAGGCGATATTTATGATCGACAAATCGCCTTTAATGAATTTTTTACTATTTTTCGTCAACAGTCACTCGTCAGCTGGCAGTATAAATGGAGTAAAGGAGATTTGGGGCGATGGCAACATTCTATCATCCCAAAGGTGTCGAAGAAATCTTGGTTTGGAGGGATGGATGTGGGTCGAGACTTCATTCGCGTGATGTCTCGCCTCATGTCCAATCATTATTCTTTGAACGCTCATTTATACCGTGTTGGGCTGAGCGACAGCAATCTCTGTGAATGTGGACAAGGTTACCAGGACGCAGATCACATTATTTGGTCATGTGCTGAGCATCGTGGAGTCAGATCTGAGCTTTGTGATTCCCTTCGGGCTCGAGGTAGACAACCCAATGTACCGGTTCGAGATATTTTGGCTATACGTGATCTGGAGTTTATGCATCCGGATTGTCCCGGAATAGCTTATATGATCACTGGTCCATTTTATGGCTAGAAGTAGTGTAGTTTCTCCCGGGGATCCGGATTGTTCACGTAAAATTAAAGCCAATATAGTCATTGGTCCATTTCTAGAGTTTTAGAGAATTAAGACTATTTAAAATAAATGAAGTTATTTGAACCATGCTTCGGGAAAGTTTGTCCCTCCCATGTTCCCTCGGCGAAAATTGTTATTGTCCCCTATTAACGTTCTCGCTAAGGTATCGCGAATGTTTTGTATGTTTGTCAAGCTCCTGCGCATCAAATTTGTGCATTGGTTTGAAAATTAGAACGATAAAAGTCTTATCCTCCAACTTTTTATGCACACCATTAGATGCATTTTGAACAAAATCTGAAGAAACCTTATTTTGTGAATATCTTGAGAAAATCTTAGTGTATCAATGATGTTTTGACGTCAACATGTTCATTTAGCTCCCATATACCAAACCTGTACATTGGTTTGAGAATTTAACTGAGAAAAGTCGTATCCTTCAACTTAATATGCACATCATTAGATGCATTTTCAAGAAAATCCGAAGAAACCTCATTTTGTGAATAACTTTAGATAAACTTAGTATATTGATGATGTTTTGGTATCAAATTGTTTATCAAGCTCCTTTCCATCAAATCTGTACATTGGTTTAAAAATTAGGATGAGAAAAGTCTAATCCTTCGACTTTCTAACATTTCTGTAGCTATCCCCCAAACTCTTGTATGCAATTTGAAATAAAATCTGATGAATTCATATTTTGTGAATAACTTAAGAATTAATGAGGATATCGATGATGTTTTGACATCAAATTGTTCGTTAAGCTACCGCACATCAAATCCGTGCATTGGTTTGTAAATTAGAACGATAAAAGTCTTATCCTCCACATTTCTGTAGTTATCCCCCGAACGCTTGCGTGCAAGCCAATACAGGAAAAAAAAAATTTGTTCTATCATATGAACTTTTGTGAATATTTGGAATTTTATGATGTACTTTCATGTTAAATTGGACGATCTTTTATTTGAAACCATCAGATTTGATCTAGGTAGTGTAAAACCCTTGGAGGATAAGGATCTGTAGTTATCCCCCAGGGAACCTTACAACAGCTGGAGGATATCTGGTGGTTGACTACAATTCACTCTTTGTCTGCCACACTTCCGAGATCCTCGTACTTCTTGCATATTTTTCGCACTCCTGCCTCACCTAATTTCTATTTCCGAGCGATTTCTCTGTTTGATAGACCCTCTTGACGGTGTTTAACGATGAGTCTGCGGATATCTAGAGAAATTCGTTTTTCTTCTCATCTTATTGGATTGAAACGCACTTGACATTAACAACAAACAAGTTTTTTTTTGACGTTTCTATGCGGTTCGAGGGGTAGAAAAGCATTTGCCAACCCCCAATGACAGACTAACTTAGTTTCGTGTAACCACTTGCAAATCGTAGATGTCGCCCCGCAACGTAAACATTGGGATCGACCCTGGCAGATGCACCGATTTTTTTATTCGGTGCAGCATGTTTTTGTTGCGTCATGAATGGTTGCAAAACAACAAGCAAGCGTACCATATCAAAAGAGTCAATTATTATATTCACGGTACAACTTCAGTTTTATGCAATTTAAATCTTGAAATTTCCTTTGAGCAAAGGTACAACCGCGGCGTTTCCTGAACCACCATTTCGAAAGTGTTACACCACGTTGTCTTTTGTGAACACTACGACAGTCGCGCGGTGTATTGTATCCAATGAATCTGAGAATAATTGAAGGTTATTGATTGGCCATAGAAACCGTTTTAACAATGATTTTTTTTTTGCTTTTATTTACTGAGGTACTTCATGTAAAAGATTTACCCTTACGCTAGGAGGAAGCGGATGTCAAAATTCATATATGAATGTACTACCTTGTTACCTCTCTCTCCCTCACGAGAGGAAGTTAAAAATGGCCGAAAATTGCGTTACGTTATATTAGAACGAATGTTTGCCACCTCGGATGAATTGTCACTGTACTCGTATCATTTTGATCGAGTAACTGCTTGCTTCGAGAAGCAAGATTCGTTTGCAGAGTTTTTTCAAGTCAAATTTCGAGTGAGAAGCGAAAAATTGAAGTGGTTGAGGGATTTTCGGCGGTATTTGGAACAAGTGAATTTATATTTGATGTTTTGTTGTACATTATTGAACTTAAGTTGCTAGTATACAAGTAGTGTAGAACTTTAAATTACTGGTTTGGCAAACAAACAAATCGATTCTGCCTCCCATACGCTATTTTGCTATCGGAAATATTCAAACGGCTTACAAACAAATATTCAAAAATAATGGACTTCATGTTTGAACGATTCCTTGAAACTCTTGCGCAATTGATGATTGACCACATTGACCACTTAGGAAACGCTAATCGACTCCCTCATCCCCTTTGAAATACGTTGTATATGAAGCAATTAAAAATTTTGTACCGATTGTCACACTTAATACCTCTTCAATGCTTGATGTAATTTATGTACGACACACTGTTATGTTTCCACTGGTTTCGTGTACATTGCAAGCGTAAAATGTAACAAATTTTACATTAACATTTTTTATCGCATTCCGACCTTTTATGAAGATACGCTAGTTTTTTTTTCTGGTTTGACACGTTTGACAGTACAATAAATTTCTGAGTTTCAGTGGCAATGTACTAGAAGTGTCAAATTGTTCCCGGGTTGGCATTCGCACGCTGTACGCCAAGATGCACAGTTGTGGTTTTAGTAGTGCGTACTTTATTTTGTCCAGCTGAAAAGCGAATCATGCAGGCATTTTATCAAACTATTAAAAATATATGCAATGTAAAGATGTAATGATGTGGTATAAATTTTATGAATTAAAAATACTACATTTTATCCATATGAACTGTATTGAAATATCTAATGCCGAAAAAGTTATAGCGATTTGAATTTGATTACACCAGGTGCGTACTTTATTTTGTTCAGTACTGTAGGAGCTGTGATTTGGGAAAAAGGCTGGATTCAAGCGACATATTGAAAAGCCAAAACAATGGAGTTGTAAATTTTAACTCTAAGTTTTTTTTAAATACGGCTGGAATACCGTCAGGTCCACACCCTTTCGTACGATTTTCATACGATCGGAACTATGAATCACAAAGCAAGGACCCAAGACTCATTCCATACGAAATCGTATGAAATGAATACTGTTTAGAGGTTCCATTTCCCGACCAATTTGCTTGTCCCGGGATTCGGGATAAAATTTGTTACTTGTTCCGGGAAATCCGGGATCCCGGGAAATTTTTTAATGTGCTTAAAAACGCAACTTTGTGGTTAGGAATATGTTTTATTCACCAATAAAAAAATCAATGGTTCAAATCAAGTAACTGGTCTTATTAATTTGAATTCGTTCTCTGAAAATACGACTTCAAGAAGCAAATGTTATTAATGCTTTCATCGGACAGTGAGGTTCGCTTTTTAGAACAGATATTTTCGGAGTTCGAAAAGATGCGCTCGCTATCGGTTGACGTCAGTTTGATTGATTTTAAGCCGCCGAAAATGATTTCAAGATTCGGGCTCAACTTACCATGTAGCTCAAAAAGTGACAGCTCTTTCGCAATTACTTTTGAAAAATCAATCATTGCCGAATCAGTCTGGGACGGGTTGGCATATTCCTTTATAGCCGATTCCAGTTCTTCACGCATTCTCGATGGTGTCGATCCTGAATCGTCATGCATACAGGACAATCCAGTATTCAACTCGGCAGCATCATCATCGGTCTGTCTTTGGCAGTCTTGCCACAATCGAACTCCCAGTTCCTTGATGAACTTAATCATTTGCGTTTTCGATGAGCTTTCCAGTTCTGCTGGCACTTGCGTTGCCAACGGAAGACCTTGAAGGAACTTCAGCGCTGTTTATTTCCTTTTGGCGCCGTTCGTTGATTCTCTTCGTGACTGCATCGAAGAGGTCGTTTCCAACTTTGGAGTTACTTTTCTCAAGCTTCGAATACAAGAAACTCAAGCTGCCTTCCGCAGACAGCAATGTAGCATCTCGTCTTCCCAATGCTTCCGAAGCGAGTCTGATTGGCTGAAGAGCTTCCTGAAGGTTTTTTGCAACCTCGAAATCACTGTCCAACATAAGACCTGAAAGGCCTATTTCGGAAAGTGTCTCCTTGATGCAATCAAAACCGCGAATGAAGTGCTCCAGCATCGTTTCAGTCGAATTCCAACGAGTTTTGACGTCCACACACAGTTGAAGTGGTTTATGTAACATTTTCGTGATTTTTTCTTGAAGCAGTGCATTCTTAACAGGAGATTTTCGAAAAAATGTTCACGATTCTTCGAATACGTTTCAGAGACTCTCCAAATCGCGTGGTGTACAAGTCTATAATTGAAATAAATTAGCTGTTTTCTTTAATATGAACATGAACATTCCAATATATTTACCCGAAGAACCAACTTCATCATCGTAGTTATCACTATCCGAATCGTCGCTATCTGAATCCTCATTTTCAATTGGTACCGGTAGCTGATCCTTGTACAGGACATCGCAAAACCCCAAGTGAATCGCATGGTGGTAACACTGCTGATGAAGGTAATCCGACAATCTTCCAAACTTCGTCATCACTCGAGCTCCGTCAGTCGTTGATGCTACAATGTTTCCATCCTTAATACCGAATTTCCGGACCATATCCTTGACCATTTCCAAAACCTTTTCAGCAGGTAGTGATCCACGAATTTTGCCGAGACCCAGGTTGTAGAATGATCCGTCAGCGAAATGGGCATTCACGTTTAAGTAGCGCTTGTTGCTTAGACTTGTCCACTCGTCCAAAGTGAGACTGACCAGTTCACCGCTTCACTATTTCATCCCACGTTTGCTGCTGAGCGTATCCATAGTATTCGGCGACCAGCTTCATGACGGATGTATTCGACGTTGGCAGAGAATATCCACGATCTGCGATCGATTGTCTGATGAACTTGCTGTTGGTGATTGCATTGATCGAAAATCCGTCCTCTACTGCCAGCCGAGCTTCAATTTTCTCCAGTGACTGACGTTTAACGAACTTGAGCATCTATACTTGTTTCGCTGGGACATTCGGTGTGGATGATTTAACTTTCGCAGCAGACTCACTAGGATTTGTGGGGGGTTTGGAATCCATGTCGTGTTTGTTCTTCATGTGCCGGAGCAAGCCACTGGTCGAAGAGCCCTTGCACGACAAAATTAGCTCGCACTTCCGACATCGTGCTTTTTCTTTGTCATCCGCAATTCTATGGATGTGTTTCCAAATTTCAGCCATGCCTTTAAAATAATTGGATGGAGGGCTACATTAGCACACATTTTGTAATACTACTTACTTTGATGTAACGGCAATCCGAAATTATTCAATGAACACAGAAGCACTGATTAATCAGTGAATGAAAACAATGTTTTGAATGGAAATGACAGCTTGCGTCGTATTGGCGCGCGTGCGCGTGTGTGTTAACTGTGTAGTCAAAAATGCGAATGCCTACTGAACCAAGACAAAAGGAATGATGCATTTTCATGCATGATGTGTAACATCGATGTAGGTACAGTAAATATGTATGTTGGCGTTGTATGGGTTATATTGGAATGCGCGTAAACGGTACACTGAAATTTGTGGGAAGTATCAAAGCGAAAAAATATGTGGAAATGTGTGTCCCGGGAATCCCGGGATTTTCGGGACGGTGAAACATTAGTCGAGAAAACATGCCTCATATAACCCCCCCAATCGACACCACTTTATCAAGGGGGTAGCCGGGGTTGCCCCGGCCCGAGTCGGGCGACGCCCCCCAACTTTTTTCAGAGGAAAATTTCATACACGCAGCTTATTCAGAGATTCGGAGAATCCACGAAATTTGCATAGATCTTGTGGAATTTCCTTTGTTCAATGGATATCCTCTCGAGTTGGAACACCGCTCATTTGTCGAGTCGAGAAAAACAGCCTCATATATATTTCAATCGACATCACTTATCAAGCGGGTAGGCCGGTGGGATGTGGCTCGCCTGGACGAGGTTCAGGTTCGAACCTGATTTCACTTTTTTTTTCTGTGGAAAATTTCATACGACGCCTATAATTCGTCATTGAAACGTAGAAATTGAATAAACTTGTGGAATTCATCGAATTCAGGATTCCTCCGATTTGTTCGCGTGCAGTACATTCACGCTGTTGACACTAACATAACTAGCAAAATCTGGGAAGAAACCAAAATATTCGCAATCACGATCTTCACGAATGTGATATGGATATCTTGATCGAAATTTAGTTGATCGCAAATGTTCAAATAATTGACCAAGATATCGTAACTTCTATACTTTTTTGTAAATTTTTGTGAGCTTTTTTGTTTGCGGTTTTTAAAATTTTGTTTTGCTTGATTATACAAAACCGGATGCTTTGAATTGTTTTGTCGCCTTGTTTTTTTCACAGTCACGTGTTCATGTACACTTTCAAATATTTATTTATAAAGATATCTACTGACGTTTTAATATTTTCCTCCTTTCTAAGGAACGTTTGCTAATCTATTATGTTTAGCCTATGCTTTATGTTTTCATAATTTGTCGAGTGGTATTGGAAGTTTTCTTGTACGGGTCATTTGTTTTCAAGTACAAATATAGATAACTCAATTGCTGTTTGAAACGCTTCATTTAGACCGGTAGACTTCTACGGTCACATTGCTCGTGGAGGACCAACGCGCTCTTGGTGTCTTTGAACGAAAAGTGTTGCGTAAGATTGACGGTGGAATGCAGATGGAAGACGGAACGTAAAGGAAGCGAATGAACCACGAATTGCATCAGTTGTTGGCAGAACCTCGCATCGTTCACACCGCTAAAATCGGTTGACAACGGTGGGCTAGGCATGTCGTAAGAATGTCGGAAAGCAGCCCAGTTAAATGATTCTCGATTACGATCCGAGAGGCACAAGAAGAAGAGGCGTGCAAGGAGCAAGGTGGATCGATCAAGAAGAACCTTGCGGATCAAGTAGTAGGCGACCTGCGGATCCTTAGCAGACAGCGAGGCTGGCTGAAGTGCAGCAATGAACCAAATAGAATAGAGACAGCTTCTGTCACATCGGCCTTGGCCTGATGGTTTGGTAAGTGTCCTTGTGAGGTGAAAAATGTTATATGAAAAATAGACCCCTCCAATAATTTATCAGAAAGTAAACAAGATAAACTTATACTCCAAGAAATCTTCGTTTTTGTTAAATGTACTAAGGTGTGGCCCAGTTAGAATTGGAACATAGAATATTGCGCATATTTCGGATATACATTAACAAAATATTATTCTTTTTCAACTAAAATGTTCGACTTTAGGAAAATACAAAAAAAAAATTAATCATCTCGATTTCGAAGAAATTTGCGGACTTTTTCCGGAAAAGTTTCATCAACCGGCGCACATTATTCTCATCCATCGTTTTGGCAACCTTATTCCACTTTGTTCTCAATTCATTGATGCTTTTGACGACACTGCCATTCACCTTCAGTTTCCTCTTCATAATAGCCCAAAATCTCTCTATCGGTCTGAGCTGGGGACAGTTTGGTGGGTTGAGTTCTTTCGGTATAAACTGAATCCCGTTGGTTTCACACCACTGTAGCACTATTTTACTGCAATGACTGATAGTTAGATCTGGCCAAAACATGACAGATTAATAGTGGGATCTGATGAATGGCAATATTCGCTGTTGAAGACATTCCGTCCTGTACAGCTCTGAATTAAATGTCTTATCAGTGATGAAAACCTTGCTCTTCCTACCGCCGCTACAAATGCCTTGCCAAATCATGTATTTAGGTGCAAATTTATCTGCAAATACAAACTTGAATTTGGCAGGAACATCTCCTCGAGCCGTAGCCAAGTAATATTTTTGTCCCGGTAGCTGTTTGAAATCGGCCTTCAGGTCTCAGGCCTTCAGGCCTAGGTTTCATCATCCATGAGGAGGCAGCCATTGAGTTTTGTCAACACATGATCATACAGTTTTTTGGATTCTGGCCACATTGTTCTGCTTTTGATCCCTATTTGGTTGTCTACAAGCACGGTGTGACTTGAAGCCTCCCCAGAGACGAATCCGTTGCACGGTACTGCGTGCACTGAAACTTTTTGGCCAAATCGCGGTCTGAGATTTTGGGGTTTGCCTTAATGTTCTGGATGTCTTTGTTCCGCAGTTGACGGTTGACAACCCGCCCGACGCGTGCTTTGAGGCTTGCGATCCGTCGACTAAGTTTCTCTGTACTTTTTCAAAACACGCCACACGGTATTTTGGGGAAAACCCAACACTTTAGCATCTTTTGGTCCAGACCACGAAGGGTTTTCCAAATGATTGCGCACATTTTTTTCTTCTTCTTCTCTGAAACACGTTTGAACTACACCGCGAAAAAAAACTTCTGATGTTGTTATTGTTATAGGGAACACATAAGGTATCATAGTTTACAAATCCGACCACTAGGGACGCTGTAAGAATCAAAAATGTTTGTTCCAATACTAAATGGGCCACACCTTAGCAAAAAAAAAAAAAACAAAAGATGCATTCAGCTTTAGTTCTAATTTGAATTTTTTTTATTTATACAGTTTTAGGTAAAATATTCGATATTTGAAAAACCTGAAATCCCAATTGTGAAATTTTAGCACTGTAAATATATTTCCTGTAGACCTTCAAAACCTCCATAAAACTTTCTGTATTGATTTGAGGTATTTTCTCTAGGCTTTCTATCCATAATTTTTAGTAAATCTTCAACGTGCACCACTCACCAGTCTCACCAACGCTAATAAAAGTGTCAATCCTTAGATGGTTTAAAATATCGTATTGAAAATAGTTTCCTGAAAGTTAATCACGATAAAATTGTACTCCAAGAAATCTTCATTTCTACATTCCCTCATGTCAAACAAATTTGAAGTTTCCTATATACATAGCCTTATGTAAGATTTTCGTAATTTGACCAACCTTAAGTATTAAGTATTAGCTCTGTATATATCTTTTTTGTAGACCTTAAGAATTCTTTAAAACCTCTTCAAAACTTGCTATGTGGATTCGAGGCGTTTTCCCTAGCCATTCTATCTAAAATTTATAGTAAATCTTTATTGAACAGCTCTGTCAGCTGCGCTGGCAAAACATTGCATTTCATTCTCACCACATACATTCAAATAGTCCGGTTAATACTAAGACCGCAATTCAACCTGATCCTCGACCGCTTGCATACACGAAAAGAATCATTTAGACATTTAGAAATTTTCCCAGTTTCGCTAAAAACTACGGTTTATAATACAAATCTTAGCCTCACTTTTTAATGCTACCGGGTAAAAATACTAAAGAAAGTACTCATCGTTGGATGAAAGATTCTTTCCGTGTACTCAAGTAGTGAAAAAAATCGACATACTAAAGCTCTACACAGGCAAAACCCAATACCCAACCAATCGTCGTCGGCGCTTTGCATGAATGAACCCGAAAGGCTAGTGCTAGCTACCTTTTTTGGTATCTGATACTCACCTTGCTCCTCGGTTGCGCGCTGCTGCGATCGTGTGTTGTTGACTCTGCTGCGGCGGTGCGGTGACAAACAGCTCCGGAGAGAGACCGAGCAAAGATCGCGCGCGGTTCGTTCTCCCGCATTCATAAGCAATATTCTCGCCGTTCCAAAGCCGCTCGATTCGAGCGTAGGGTAAGTAGGCGCGCGGTTGCCTGGCTGCGTTGCCCGCGAATCGGTTTTGATTTGTAAATTTTTGCAGTCTCAGTTCGATCGCGGTGTCGCGCGCACTTGTTTGCTTCTACTGTCTCTGGTCCGGTCAGGTTGGATTTCGACGACTCTGCTCTCCGCTTGCTCCGCGTTGTGAGTGCACTGTGTTTTACGCAACGAGAGTGGTGTGTTCTTGGAGGCGACGATCATTCGGTGATCGACGACGACGACGACGCTAATTGATTTTTTTCCCCACAGGATTTCTGCGGTTTTATTTTTCGAATGCTGAAACGACTTTCGATTTTTCGGTTTCTCGGTGGTGTACAGTGTGTTTAATCGAAAAGAAAACGAATTGTTAAGCGTAATTTTAGTCTCTTTCGGTGACTGAGTGATTTCAAAGATTCTACTGATTCCAGTATGTGCGAGTGACAGCGAGAGGATAAGCAATAAGTGACGAACCACGAAACGAAAACACAGGTGTTTGAGAGCGGTGAATAAATTAGCGACCTTTCTGAAGTACGTGCGATTGAAGCAAATTACATAGCAACGTAGCTCCTCTCGGTTCGATCACGAACATCCCGAGTGCCATTCAAACGAAGCGATAAACACTTTTTTTTGTGAGTGATTTCTGTTCTTCTGAAGATTTGGAAGATTTCAAAAGTGCTAGACCACGAGGTGCCGACTGTCAACTTGAAGTGGAAAATTGAATAAGTCCTAGAATTTGACGACCTGTCTGGATTATCATTGGAAATCATCCGATCAGATTGGTGAAGTGCTTAATAGTGGATTTCCGGGGTTGTATTTAACAAACGTTGATCTGCAAAGCAATACAAAAACATTCTGGAAATACCCGCTGTCGACCAGAGTCATACCGGATTCGATATTGACTGAAATTTTTACTTTGACGGTAAGTAAGCAATAGTTGGTTGTAGTTGGTTACAGAATATATAGATTCTGTGTAAAATAGGATTTTTTTTTACTGTTCCAGGACTGTATTACTTAAACATTTTTCTTCTTTAGTTGTCAATAATTTCTTGTCTTTTATGTATTTCATTATTTCAAATGTCGGGCTGTAGTTGTTGCTTAAGTTAGACTGGCACTTTCTGTTTAGCATATCTTCGGGGTTGTTATAACACATCAGTGCTTATTGAAGAGCAAGTCTTTAACCGAGCGATCGAGTTTATTATTTATGCTTTTGAGTTGAAGAAATATTAGATATTAGAATAGACTCAATGTTTTACAGAGCCTACTGTCGTTAGCAAAAAAAAGTGCCCACTTCGCAATTGTTCAAATGTTTTCAATAATATGGTCAAATAGCAATAGAACCATTATAAAAAGGTTTGAAATCTTATATAATATGTTTATTTTAACGGTTGGTCGTAAGACACTGTAATAAAACAGAAACTTATTTTCAATCAAAACATTTTTTTTAAAATAAATCATTTATTTGTAATCAAAACATTTACAAAACATTTTTTTTTGCCCAGAGGAATAAAATTTGACAGTAAAATGTGCCTACTTCTATTATTTTCGAATTTCAGAACAAATGAATGTTGCGTCAAAGCGGTTAGTAGCTGACGTTTTGGCAAACTCTCATCGAGATTTTTCAGATGCTGCGCATCGAGTTCTGCCCAGGATATCTTAGAGCCTCAAAATAAATTTGCTAGCCTGCCACTCCGGTTGTACCGGCGTGGCCATCGAAAATAGCCCAAAAATTTGTGTTGGGATTTCAATCTTGGCTCTGTGGAGGCCATTTTAAAAGCTCCGTGTGACATGAATGAAAGAACGGCTTGATTTTCTGTGCAGTATGTTTCGGGTCGTTGTCTTGCTGGTTTTTTTTCTCGTTGTCATGTTTTGTATGTTAAAATTAATTAGATAGATTTAATTAATGGTGATTTCGTGTATAAAAAAAATGTGTTGAATTTTGCTAAGCTAGGCTAAAGTATCATTTCCAGTATTATAATTAGCTTAAGTTGCAAACAGCCGACATTTTCAAAGAAGCGTCGTAATCAACATCATAAATCGAAAGCAGTTTTTTAACGTAGACTACGTCTTACGGCAAGGGTAGGGTGTCAATTGAAAATCTAAAAACTAACGACCGTCACAAAATGTCGTTACAAATTAAACGCTTATAACCCAATAAATGGTCGATAGATTTTCAAGATATTTACATCAATCGGTTGGAAATTTTCTCGCGTTTCAATTATATAATCAAACATTATCCGTTAAGAATTTTAACTACTGAAAATAACGAAAATTAAAGCTGATGTCTTATAATTATGTTTTGCAGGCTAAATTTAGACCGTGGCTAACTAGATCAAGATGGTTTTAATTCAAATGTGGACCATTTCAAATCCGTTCTTTTCAGGAGAGAGTTTATTTGATATGAATTTGTCCATCATTACTTCCCAACTTCTTACCAATTGGCAGCCAGCGGTGTCTAAAACAATTTTAATATTATCTTTGTTGCATACCTAGACCATTGTGTTCAATTTACAAATGGCTACCGTCACGAAAATTTGAAACACTGGGCTCTGATAACTCGATCATTTTATTGATTTATTTTTGAGATTTTTGCTCTTATCAACTAGAGGTTTTTACGACTGCCATTTTATTAACACAAGTATTCAAAAGTTACAAATAAGAGATGAATATATTTAGCGTACATATGCATCAATTGGCGTAAGAAAATTTTAAAGAATGTTGTGGTCCAACAAGTGTTAAGAAATTCCCTACTACGGACAATGTTTTGATTCTCGAACATGATGTTCCGAAGTAACATTCTCTGCATATTCCAATACGTAAGGCCTGTACTCGAAAAAACTGCACCAGACAAAAGTGTTAGCCAAAATTTTTTTTTAAGTCGCATTTTCTTGATACTTTCAGGGAATGAACTTATACATATGAATTATGTTTCGGCATAATTACTTTATTCAATTTCCTTTTCATCGCTGAAAGCCCGTACCTTTCCCTTAAGACCCCTCATTACATTTTGTGCAATGGTGGAGCCGACCTTTTTCTTCATTTTCTTCCATTCTTTCTTCAACGCCAGCTAGTTCTTAAACACCTTAGCAAATTTTTCTACCTTGGCCTTCATTATGGCCCAAAATCTTTCCACCGGACGAATCTCTGGTGAATTTGGGGGGTTGGCGGTTTTTGGTATAAAAACAACGTTATTGTCTTTGTACCAATCCAATCGCGATCGCGCGTAATGACATGATGCCAGGTCCGGCCAAAATTATGTCTCGCCTCCTTGGGACCCCAGAAAGGGCAACAGACGCTTCTGGAGGTACTCGGTGCGGTAAATTTCGCTGTTGATGGTACTCGTTGTGTTGTACGATTTACTCAGTTTACCGCATTGGCATATGGCCTGCCAGAGCAAGTATTTTTTGGCGAATTTGTCCACTTTCTTCTTCCTTATGTCTTCCGGAAAATCAACCTGTTATTTGGCAACTTAGAACTCCAGCCCCGGTATCTGCTTTGCGTCAGCCTTGATGTAGGTTTCGTCATCCATAACCACACACATCGGTTTCGTTAACCACTCTCGATACAGCTTCCTTGCGCGGGATTTGGGCGCCGTGTTTTGTTGATCACGCCGATTCGGTGCCTTGCGGACCTTGAATACACAAAGCCCAGCTCGTTTCATGGTTTGCTGAACGAACCAGGCCGAACACTTTGCCTTCAGAGCCACGTCGCGGATCGAAAGGTTCGGATTGCACTTGAAATCATCCAACACCTTCCGGGCCTTCACAGGGTCAGCTGTCTTCGATTTTCTTCCACTTCCAGCCCGCCGCTCGGTCGTCTGGGACTCCTTAAACGATTTTACCACCCGAGACACAGTTGTATGGGTGATTCCCAGTTGTCTTCCGATTCATCTCATGGTCGCAGTCGGATTTTCCATGACGGCGCGCAAAATTCTACGGCGATTTTCTTCTTGTTTCGATGACATCTCAATAACGACTGAACCGATTGTTATTTTGCACATGTAAACAATCCACTCCAAAGTAGTTATACCCAGATTTTCATCAATTTTAACCCACGGACAAAAAAAATTACACACGGATAAAAATGGTGCATTTTTTTCGAGTACAGGCCTTACAGTTGTTCTGTTGTGTTCACTATTTGCGTTGGATAGAGTTTTACTTCTAGGAAGATATAAGTTTTGAGAAACAGCGTGAAAGAGAGAATAAGTGTAATGCCTAATCGTTTTGATGCCAACCGAATGCGCAAAACTCGGAAGAACGTTATGATCGAAAAAACGGAAAATCCTCCGAAACGACCATATACCGATGCCGAGCGAGCTCCTGTTCATCGGGAGAGACTGAAAGCAGCCAGAGGTAATGCGTTGCAAAGCATTGGTTGGGACGCTGGAGAAGGACCTGCAACTCGAGGCCATATAATCATTTAAACCAAACGGCCGTCGTCAGGGCTACCAAATGCATTCGAAAGAGTGTACAACAGAATTTTCTAACATACTTACTATCTAATGCAGGTCTGGCGATCTATTAGGCTCACACCCACGCTATTTTGATCAGACTATGCCTTACGGCAAAGGGTACTCAGGTAACCAATAAGTAGTTCCAAAGCGTCTTAACGGCAGCCTATCAAGCAATTAAGTCGCCTTAAATGCAACATAAATGCCGCTTTTGGCCCAATATACGACTGCTTTACTGCAATGCCTTGATAATGCTTCATTAATGCTATTTTGCATTCGAAATGCTTATTACAGGCTACAAGCATTTAAATAGCATTTGAAATTCAACTTTAAAACAGAAAGCATTCGAGATGCTGATATAATGCTAATATAATGCTTGTAGCATCTGAAATGCAGATTTAGGGTTGATTTACTGCATATGCTAATGCTTATTGGTTACCTGGGTAGGCGTCAAATGAAAATTTTAAAATAACTGAAACAGTTTGAACGCTAATAGCTTTATGGTTTCTTGATAGGTTTTCGAGATTTTAGCTTCAATAAATTGAAATTTTTCGCGACTGTCAACTATCAAAACTATAATTAATTATTGACTCTGAATTCCCAAACAGACCCTGAATAATCTATGATGCAATAAGGATAATGGTCTCCAGCTGGTCGATCATATCAACACAATCACTACAGCCAGCACAACCGTTGCCCTTTCAGCATACCAACATTCAAACCGAAAGTCCCTTTTCAGGGCCAGAATTTCTAAGAAGCGAATCACATGATGTTCTAATATGCTTACTAGTACTAGCCCAATGTCCCATTAGAAGAGTACCTGCGTTGCAATGTTCCGCTACGAAACTAACAATACTAATCGAACGGTTTAAAGAAGTCTACGTCATCCGGTCGTGTGTTAAACATAACCCCACTGATTTTTTTTTAAAAATAATATTACTTTTAATGAAAATTTGCTCACAATGTTCTAGTTGGCAAGTAGAAAACTAGAAATATTTTGACTAATATGATGATGACGGCATTTTGCACCTTAGAAGCAACCTGTAGTGGGTAGTGAAAAGTACCTGTACTAGAAAGAATAATACATACACTCAATTTAGCTTGAGACATTTGTTTTAACAGATAAGTTCGCAATGGTTATGAGTGAAATTAGGCATTCTTATCATGCTATCAGGTAGCAGCATTTGAAATTAACTCGCAGAAAATGTTGTCATTATTTGCATTCTCAGAAGTTGCAAAAAAGTACACAGCAGAATAATTGTATCCCTCAACTCCAGAGCGGCGTTTACTTGCTTAATTGTTGACATAAGGAGTGTATCAAAAATAAGCTATCCACAAACTTTCTTTCAAATTATGTTGAAAACCGATATTTTATTCATACAAAAAATTGATCCTTTATTGTACGAGGGTAAACTTGAACATAATGAAGACCGGATGAAATTTAAGTTATTTTTTCACGAATTTTCGAACTTTGGATCGAATGCTCTTCATCAAGTTCCGGACAAGTGTTGCATCGCATTTTTTGGATGCTTGAGCCCAAATTTTTTTGAACTCCTGCATGTTCCCAGCTGCCTTACCAGTCTTGAAGACCCTCTTCACGATTGCCCAGTAACGTTCGATGGGTCGAAGCTGAGGGCAATTTGGTGGATTGATATTTTTCTCAACGAAATCTATATCCTTTTCCGCAAGCCAATTGAGAGTGGTTTTGGTATAGTGAGCCGACGCTAAATCCGGCCAAAACAGTAGAGGTGTACTAGGCTTCTTATATAAAGGCAACAATCTCTTCTGGAGACACTCAGATCGATAGATTTCCGCATTTATAGTTCCGGTAGTGTAAAAAATGATTGACTTCAAACCACAGGAATATATTGCTTGCCATACCAGTACCTTTCGACCGAATTTCTCCACTTGAATCGACCTGTCCGCATCGCTCACATCCTCCCCAATGACGGCAGTAAAGTATTGTGGACTTGGAAGGGTTTTTGAGTCCTCCTTTACATAGGTCTCATCGTCCATCAAAACGCATGCATCCGGACGCTGCAAAAGACGCGAATACAATTTCCGGGCCCTTGTTGCTGCGCGCTTCTTCTGTTCTGCACTTTGTTTCGAGATTTTCTGCTTCTTGTAGGTCTTCAGGTTTCGCCTCTTGATACGCTGGACCATTCCGACACTCGTTCCTGCTTTTTTGGCCAAATCACGTATTGACATTGATTTGTTCTTCATGATTAGAGATACCACTTTCTGCTCCAGTTTCGGCCTCTTCCTGGTAGCTCATTCAAATAATAGTGTTCCCCAAACTTATTAATGATGGTTTTAACACTCGCATGATGAATTCCAAACCGCTTCGCCAATTTTCGCATAGTAATACCCTTCTCACTTAGCCATGTGTCCAGAACCTTGATTTTCACTTCCTTTTCAATACGCGACATTTTGAAAACGCAGAATTTGAACCGCACAAACAAGTAAACAAAAGAAAGCTGACAGTCGAACGCACAGCATGCAGTGTTCAGAGCATAAAAAACCATCACAAATACATGCGTAAAACGCAAATGTATGTGGATAGCCTATATTCGATACACTCATTACAAGAAAAAGCTATACCTCTGATGTGTTTTGTGCCATGCTTCAGTGAATGGAGAAAGTTTTGAGCTTTCTTTGGAAAAAGCTCTAGGCTGACATGAAAATTCTTCGGCAAGTGCGTAACTGCGTGATCGTCCAAGATCGCCTAAAAGATATGCCTTATCGCAAAGTAGCAGTAAAGTTCAGCGTTAGCTTCTCCACAGTGCAACAAATCTGGAAATGTCGGGTTTGTTGTTGAAAGAGCTGGTCGAGAACGAAAGCGGTTGACAACGACCCGGCAGGATGCACGAATCTTGAGTGAAGTTGGAAGCCGAGAAATTACTGGGTTGGATTAGCATCAGGACTCGTTTGAATATACGAAACGCTGTATTCTTGTTTACTTATATTTGCTTTCATATTATTCTCAGATTAGATGGTTTTAAAGAGTTGCAGAAATATATGTTTAAATATTTACTAGTGTTAGCTACGTTAATAGCCACATTGATCCAATTTAAACGAACGGTGAGGATACCATTGAGGTCAGTCACAAAATGTAATGGCGATTTTCAGTGTTGAAAAAAGGTTTTAATACCTCTTGAAAGCCGATTTAAACCAACAGTAAGAATGCTGTTGATGCCTCTCAAAAGTGTGATGGTGGTTTCGGATTGGAAAGACAAGGTTATTTAAAACATTTGAGGGCCAATATGGATCGATTTAAACCAACAGTAAGGATGCTGATAGGGCCACTCACAAATGATGTTTGGAATAGTGCGATGGTGTTTTTTTTATTGGAAAGCCACGTTGACTTTTAATAATGCCTATGAGTCGATTTGGACCGGTTTATAAATAAAATAAAAATGTTGTTGGGGCCTCTCACAAAAAGTGATGGTGAATATTTATTGGTTAAGCAAGAAAATTTTTGGGTCAACAAGGATCTTCAAATGCCAAGGCAGGAGTCAGCCAGAACACGACATTGTTCTTCGGATAGTGTTTTTCAATTAAGGGCGCCACTTTCGGTAAGCACTTCGTGGTGTACACGTCCCTGTTGACCGCAAATCTCGAAGAAACGAAGAGTGACTTTGACGTTCTCTTCTCACTGATTGTTAGATACAAGATGGTTTTCTTCGAGAGCTTCGTGTGGGAGACTGGGGGACGTGAAGTTGCTGGTCCCCTGCTAGTCATTGCCGTCGATCGTCAGGTACGTCTCGTCGTCCATGCTCACCACCACGTTGCGCTTCGCAGCACACTTCAGCCGCTTATTCCTGTCTTACTCCGACACGGCTGGCATCAATTTACGCTTCCTCATGACGATGTCCATGTTGACCAAATACTTTTTGCCCGTCTGGCCGGTCGCACTGACATCCGGCCGGTAATTTCACCACCTAGCCTTTCGTATTACGCTTAAGCGCATGCACTCGATCCTCAAGCCTTTCTCAATGAGTGCCAGGATCTTGTAAATGATCACTCGACCATTTCCGGCCGACACCAAGTGCGGCACGATGATGTACTGCTTCACTCCGGGGTGTAGGCGGTGGTTATTACATCGATTTCCAGACTTTATACGCCATTCTCGATTCAAAAGTATGCATAATTAAAGTATTTGACAGTATTTCCAAGTTTTTTCCGCAACATAAGCCGCCACTTTGGATTCCAATATCATGTCAAACATCAATTTACAGTCTTTATACGCCGTGCTTGATCCAAAAGAATCCATTTTGCAGGGGTTTTGACAGTAATTTCAAGTTTTTTTTTTAAAACCGGAAGGCATCATTATGGATTTCAAAACGGCGTCAGACATCGAGTTTCGGCCTCCACCTGTACAACTTTGTCCTAGACTGCATCTTCCTAGATGGTCAGGATCTCGAGACACAGCTTGTACTAGACATTCTTACTTACCTCACCAATCAGACCAAGACCGGTTTGGCTTCTGCTGTACACGAAGTTGTCTCCATTGAATTCGGTCCTTGGCTGTGCCTCGCCAGCTTCGCTGTCTGCGAGGGGTCCACAGGTCGCTTTCTACTTGATCGATCCACCTTGCTCGTTGCGCGCCTCTTCTTCTTGTGCTCGTCGTCTCGTTTTTTTTAATCAGTTCGTTTATTTGTTTGGCTCAGGCATGTGAAATACTTTGCGGAGCTGATATTCAATATTGTAATTAACAATGTTTTATTTTTCGATTTTAGTAAAGTGGGGTGCCAATTACTCGTGGCTAGCTCGAGGTAAATGGGTCACATTTTCGTTTGGAATGGGGCTATGCAGGCAACTTATTTCACATATTAGTTGCTGCTCATAGTTGTGATATCCACCAACTCCTCGGTTCCTGTAGTCCCTTTCAAGAACTAAGCCGCAGATGGGTGACCACAGCTTGCTGGGCAGGTACAAGTAGCAAGGAAACAAAAGGATAGTATAACTGAGATGCAATGGCAGGGAATTTACTAAAGTGGAGGAGAGGGGGTGATGACATTACACTCTTAGATCAGACGAACAAAGGAATTCGTAAATCGCTTGCATGTAGGGGAGATCACGCATTCCCAAAACATCTCTTACCTCCCGGGAGGGTTGTCTACCTCGGGCCACTAGGGTATCCAATAGTCGTGCTCTGGAGGCATCATTACCCGGGCAAAGCCAAAATGCGTGATCGATGTCATCATAACCGGTTCCGCACCTACATATGTTGTTATCGACGAGGTTAATTCTGTAGAGATGTGCGTCTAGCGAGTAGTGGTTGGACATAAGTCTTGACATCACACGAATGAAACCGCGACTTACATCCAGACCTTTGAACCACGATCTCGACGAAACATTTGGAATAATGGAATGTAACCACCGCCCAAGAGAATTACTTGTCCAATCGTTTTGCCAACTTTGAAAAGAACTCTGACGTACTAATGGGAAAAATTCATCATGTGAAATTCTTCTTTCAAAAATCTCACCTTCTTTTGCGCCCACTTTTGCTAGAGAGTCCGCCTTCTCATTGCCTGGAATTGAGCAATGTGAGGGGAGCCATGCAAAGGTAATCCTAAATGATCTTTCGACCAACGCACACATCTCAAGTAACAATTTTAGTTTTATTCTAGTCGTATAGCACTCCTCCCGGCTTTGTTGATAAAACTACATTCAAAACGGTTTTGTCTACCAACACCTCCTCTATGCTTCTTTAAAGCCGAAATTTGTACAAAATGGCCCACTCTATAAATGGTTGTGAAAACAAGTTAATTAAACCTTTATAAGAACATAAAGATTTTGAAAATGTTCTCGTGAAAGATGTTATGACCACTCGAGAATCTTCATAAAACCTATTGGCTGCCATGAAAACCAGAATGTGGCTAAATGGCCACAGCTGTCAAACTTCACTGTGAAATCGAGGTTGCTTTTTGTTGTTCTGCTTTGTTCGATTCTTTGCTTTTCTGATTTATTTAGCAGTAAAAAAAAGGTATAGTGTTGCGGGAAATTTTGTTTGCTAGGAAAATATCAAAAAAAAATTGTGTTTTCTGCAGCGTATTATGCTCTAAATTATATGCGCATTTATTTTTATGGTGAATATTGGCACGATAAGAGCCAAAAATTAATGCGCCTCGGAAATTATGCGAATTTACAACAACATAAATCAAATTAAAACAAATATTTTCGATAAATTTATCATAAATTTCCTAAAAAGTTCATGGAATTGGATGAGATTATCTAAAAGAATGCCAAAATTAGTCTCCGATCGACAGTTTATTTGCATACTATTGAATATTTGATGCATTTATTTTTCCACATTTCAATCATTTCTTATATTTCAATATGGCGATTGGAAAAAAATCTCAGTTTTGCCATAAAGCCAATTTATCTTCGCAATGACTATTATAAAACTAGTTGGTCTTATGGTGACTTCCTGCAATGCCAATTTGCCGTTTAATGCATTTACTGAAAGCGAAATGGTTTTAAAATGCTTTTTCAACTGACCATAATAAGATAATATCAATGAGACCGAAAAAGGCATTTAAATACAGCATTTTACGAGTTCAAAAAGTCGAAATAAAACCTTTGATAGGAATTTGAAAAACAAGGTTTTAAGATCGTTGTAAACAAGCTCTGTAGGTTCTCATAAACCTGACTAAAATGTGAAACCTATTGACACCTCTTGGTGCCATAATAAAACCAAATTGATTTCAAGTGGCTTTCATAAAATTTTAATAAAACTTAATAAAGCAGGATGGTGTTTGCAATGTTACTTGGGATCTGCTCCCTTATTTTTGAAAGAAAGTAAGATGAAAACCTCACTGTTTTCATCGACCGGAGGGCCTCAATAGAACTGAGACTATCCGAGAAGATGAAATAATGGTCTATGGGCATGTCGGAAATGATCCCCAATGGGAAATTGATTGCTGCCAGCTCAGAATCATATACGGAACAAGGTTCCTGAAGTTTTCGGAAGGCAGATGAGTATTCATAGTAGACACCGAATCCAGAAGATCCATCAATGCGCAACCCATCAGTGAATATTCTTCTATTGCAATTGACATGTTGGTACTTTTCAATAAAAATATGGGGAATTAAAATAGGTCGAAGTTGCTCTGGAACTCCTTGAATAGCCTGTTTCATGGAGAGATCATAATCAACGGAGGAACTGTGATAAGTGAGCGTAGACTAGGAGAATTATAGCATGGAAGACTAATATCGGATGACATATAGTTAATATAGATTCGTAAGAATCTAGACTGGGTACTCAATTCGAGCATTTCTTCGAAGTTTTCAATCACAAGGTTGTTACTGATTCCACACTTGATCAGTATTCTAGATGAGAGCTCCCAGAAGCGGTTCTGTAAGAGTTTCACTCCTGCCAGAACCTCCAGGCTCATGCGTTGAATGCATACAGCCAAGGGCAATACGTAGACAACGATATTGAATGCATTCCAATTTGATGAGGTGGCTGTTTCTAGCCGAGAGGAAGCAAAACGAGCCATATTCGAGAACTCAAAGAATAGTTGTTTTATAGAGTTTAATGAGGTCCTCCGGGTGAGCACCCCACCATGTCCCGGAAATTGATCTTAGAAAATTGATCCTTTGTTGACATTTCTGTTTCAAATACGCAATGTGAGTACTCCAAGTGCATTTCGAATCAAACATGACTCCAAGGTATTTGAAGGTCAAAGATTGGGTAATGTCTCTTCCCAACAGCTTGAGACGCAGTTGGGCAGACCTCTAAAGGAGATCACAGCATCGTCTGCAAGTTGTCTCAGCGTGCATCTATTTTCCAAGCAGTTCCCAGGTAACCAATAAGCAGTTACAACGCGCCTTTGCGGCAGCCTATTAGCAATTAAGTCGCCTTAAATGCCACATAAATGCCACTTTTGGCCCAATATACGGCTGCCTTACTGCAATGCCATGATAATGCTTCATTAATGCTATTTTGCATTCGAAATGCTTATTACAGGCTACAAGCATTTAAATAGCATTTGAAATGCAACTTTACAACAAATAGCATTCAAGATGCTGATATAATGCTAATATAATGCTTGTAGCATCTGAAATGCAGATTAAGGGTTGATTTACTGCATATGCTAATGCTTATTGGTTACCTGGGTTATCAATATCTTTAACATAAAAATTATAAAGCAAGGGACTGTCGGTTCATTTTCGAGAATCATTTTAACTGGGCTGTCATCTAACATTCTTACGACATGCCCAGCCTATCGTAGTCGACCGATTTTAGCGGTGTGTACGATGGGAGGATCTCCCAGAAACTGATGCAATTCGTGGTTCATTCGCTTCCTCCACGTTCCGTCTTCCATCTGCACTCCACCGTAGATCGCACGCAGCACCTTCCGTTCAAAGACTCCAAGGGCGCGTTGGTCCTCCACTAGCAATGTCCATGTTTCGTGGCCGTAGAGAACTAATGAATGTCTAGTAGGTGGTGAACTTTATAGTGCGACGAACTCTGTTGGATCTTTGCGTCCTTCGGAGTCCAAAGTAGGCACGATTGCCAGCCATAATGCGCCTTTGTATCGCTCTGCTGGTGTCGTTATCGGCGGTCACTAATGAGTTTAGAAATACGAACCCGTCTACTTCCTCGAATTCATCACCGTCGATCTGAACTCTTGGTAGTAGGCTAACATTGTCTTCTCGTGAGCCTCTTCCCTTCATGTATTTTGTTTTCAACGCATTAATCACAAGCCCAAGCCTACCATCTTTAGCCTTAAGTCTGGTGTACGTTTCCGCCATCGTTTCAAAGTTACGTGCTACGACATGAACGTCGTCGGCGAAGCCAAACAGTTGGAGAGACTGCCTAAATATCGTGCCACTCGTGTCTATCCCAGCTCTTCGAATCACACCCTCCAATGCAATGTTAAACAGTAAATTCTTTAAGTAAAGAGTTTTTATTTAACGGATTCAATATTAAATGTCACGGGTTTAAAACAGACAAGTAATTTTCGGCGATATTTCATGTAAATTTAGGACATCGCCAAAATGAGGTATGTTGTATGCAAGATGTCGAATTATTTTATTATTCACGCTAACGATCAAAATTTGCTCGGCTTAAACTTGACCCATTTCTTTTAACCATGCATTTAAAAGCCGTTTTGTAGGTGTGTATTTGTAGTATAATAACATTTTGATAAATCATATATGAGAAAACATTGATCCACTTATTACCACTTAGTAACCAATGAATCTCAATTTTCGTTATTGATTTTACAATGGCATATCAACCTGATAAACACCACAACAGCCGACCATTACAGACCCCAAATGTACGATAACTTTCAATTCACTTACCGTGTTTAGTCAACTTTTTACCTGTCTCGCCAATTCTTTTGATTTACATGCCACTTTTCGCCATAAATGTAAGCGATTCACTCGGTGTCAGATGCTAACTTTTCGCCTTCATTGTGTCATTTTTTGCCGATTGAGACCAAACTATCCATCAGAACTCAACTCAATTGTTTGGGGTCACCCGAAAGACGTTTCTAGCAGATTGATCAAGTGACACTTTTCCGAATGCTTAACCCTTCGGTATTGTTTTCGGGTGACATCACCACCGTGATGAGAATCATCCAAAGGGAACGACGAGATGACAAATGGGTAGTTATTGTTGTTGTTTTTTTTTGTCAGTCGCGATCGAAGCCGTTGTTTGGAGACAAACAACTGGGGAAATTAATTCGCTATCAAGAGACTTAGGTGAATTTCAAATGAGGGGCCCAATCTACATCGTGCGATTGAGGGGGGAAAACATATGAACAGGGGTCTTTATTTATGCTCACGTTTAAACGGTGATGAGCAGCACCTTTTTTCCGGCACTTTGGGTTGTCCATCACGAATGCTAATGACCTCTGTCTCTGCCTTTCACATGAATATTGATCAACGTACCTCCGACGCACCCATCACCCATCGATGAATTTGCAAAGTACGCGATTTATGACACAGCTTCGGTGGAAGATTTGACCTTCCCCTTGCCGGAGTGGTGACGTTTCGAATTTTTCGTTGATTTGCTACGTCGCTTCTTCGAATCCTAAATCGAACACAATATTTTGACAGCCAAGTCATTCCGTCTCCACCCCACCAGCATGGCTTATCCGCTCATAAGTCAAACCCCCCGTTGATTGCGGGTGGTGGGTCCAGAAAAGCCGAAAAGCTCACTCCAGCAGGCACAATACTTGGCCAAACAAAGGTGTCAATTCTACCGAAGCAGATTTTGATTTCTGCGAATGATTTTGTCCATATCTCAAGGGGTTCGGCGAGCGAGGACGAAGGCGCTGTTAATCAGGAATTAAGAGTCGCATTTAATTTTCGATAATTGCTTCCCCGGAGCGGTTCCCCACTTCGTCGAAAAATTCGGGACCCGGGACAGGTCACTCTGCGTGGGTTCGCACCGTGTCGTCGTGATCGCGATCGGTGTCATTTATCGTCTTTATAAGTATCATCATTCACCAGGGCCAGGAGATTAATATTACCGAGTCACTGTCCTCGCTCCGAATTGAATGCCCAAATCCCCGAGAAGCAATCACGATTCTCACCGGTCGAAGAAAATATCAACTAGCCTCGGACGGATCGTCGTGATCGGTGCTGGTGCGCACTGACAGGACAGGTAAATGCGTTCAATGATAGAGACCCGATCGTCAGCAGCGCTTTGGCAGCTTTTTGGCCTGTAGTGGTCATTAAAACGAGCGCTCTGAAGTTCGACGACAGTACGGCAGCAGCCCGGAGGTTTTTCGGTGTGGGAGGTTCGAGACAGGTTTTTTTTTGTGTTGTTGTTTGTCGTTGCAGTTTTTGCTGTCGGATTCTTGTTTTGTCCCGATTGGGCAGCTTGTCGTCTGGTGTGCGAGAGAAATTTTAACTCATTTCAGCTGTGCAAAAAGTGTCGATAATGAATGGTTCGCAATATTTCTTATGTAATTGTTTTTTTTCGGCCTACACAGCACTCATGGCGGTCGAAATCGGGGGCTGGATTAACTGTTATAATATATCGAGTTTCATTACTGTTCAATTCTACGGAATAATTGCAGATGGGCGGCAATTAAAAAAAAAAAAAATGAACGGGATTCTTAAATTAATTGTAGAATGTCGAGACCGCACTGGATTTTCAGAAAGTACAGGGGGTAGACAAAATACTTAGGATAGGCAAATATATGGTCAGCTAGGTGACCCGACGGACTTCGTCCCGTCCAATATTTATTCATCGCATACAATTGCTTAAAAATCGATCCGGACAATACATCTGTTTTCGATATTTACAACGTTTTTTTTTTTAAATCGCGTGAATGTTCTTCATTGTTGTCATACTGGAGAATTTGGATATTTTCAATTTTGATTCCGATAAGTATGACAATAGGCAGTCATTTCAAATTGTTGATAATCTGTGATCATTGGCCATTTTAACTGGAGTATTATGTATGAATACTGAAGTCATTTTTTGGCAGTTCCAACGCATGAAAACAGGTTGATTTCTGTATGATGTCTTGCCGGACCGACTTGTGTTGATTACGGTGCTGTAAGATATCATAAAGAAACTTTCCAAAACAACAACGTTTTGTGCATTTTCATTGCGACAATTTAACGCTGGCATCTGCATTGAAGATGTCAGTTGACTGATTGTGGGAAATTGGGTTTTTCTTGAAGTTAGCTTACTTGAAAGAAGAGAAATTTGAATTCATTGTGTTGAAAATCATTTATTTGTGATTTTTCTACATTTATTTTGTTTTCAATGTAACGCAACCTGATAAAAAACATTTCGTTTTCTGTTCCGGTGCTTAAATATACAGAGAAGATGGTTTACAACTCGCGAACACGCTCTGCCACGTATAGTTGGCCGTGTGAAAAACATGGCATTTCCAGATTGATGCCACACACTTCCAGCGACTGTCCTTGTGACTTGTTGATTGTCATCGCAAATGCAAGTTTCACTGAAAAATGAACACGTTTTAACTGAAATGACAAATCGCCGGAACTCAACGGAATTAAACATTCTGCCCCTTTGTACGCCCCTTTCAAAATTCTTGCTACTATCACATTGTTCGATAGCTGCGTCACAATCAGTCGGGTTCCATTGCACAGTTTTGGCGCATGAAGATTGCGAAGCATAATAATGACAGATCCAATTTTGAGACGCAAATGATGTGGCGGCATGCCAGGCAAATTCTAAGAATTTAGAAATTCCACTGGATAATTCACGGCTTCGGCTTCATTTTCCATTCGCTGATCGATTTGTATGGGCGCAAATCTCCCTGAATTTGATTTTGAATCGTCCAGGTTAAGTCTTTAACATCGATATTTTTGGCAGCTAAACTTGCGCGTGCACTCAGCCAATCGTAGTTACGATAATTTTGGCCAATGATCGGATAAATATTCGTGATGAGTTCATCATTCGTTGAAGTGATTTGGCAAATGGCTGATATCAAACCACTGGAAGTATCAACCGGAATTTGTCCATTTCCAATTCTTAGCAGATTCTTTAGAGAAAACTTCTGCGGTTCCGTCCTGTTGCAGGAACACTCGCATATTCATAGTCGAATTATATGGTTTTCACGTACCGCCACAAATACGATGACTTGAGACAAGCGATCAATTCATCAGCCGCTGTTGATTTCGGAATATCGGGAAGTGTTTGTCTATAATCGCCTGCTAACTGTATCATTACGCTACCAAAGCAACGATTATTATTCTGCAGATCTTTCAATGTTCTGTCAAGTGCTTTAAAAGACCGTTTGTGAGCCATTGTGCACTCACCCCATTAGTTTACAATTTTTTTAACACTTTTGCCATAGGTGATTGCTTTGAAATGTTGCAAACAGGTGTTTCATTGATTTGCATGTTTAACGGTAGCTTCAGTGTCGAATGTGTCGTTCTTTCACCTTTCAGTAGCGTTGCAGCAAATACAGTAGATGCGAGAGCCAACGCAATGCCCCTTTGAGATCGTATTGCTGCCAAAATCAATGATATCAGGAACGTTTTCCCAGTACCGCCGGGCGCATCAAGAAAAAATAGCCCACCGTTTCCATCATCAACAGCCCTCATCAATTCATCATACGCACTTTCTTGCTGCTCATTCAATAATGGGACATTTCTTTGTACTTGTTGTTTCAAAGTTATTCTATGGTATGCACGCTCACGTTCCAATTCACGATTCAGTACATCTCTGGTTTGACGATTTGGTCTGGCATATGAATTTCAGTTAATAGTTTGCCACTAATAAGCAAACACAAATCTTCAATCAACACCAATGCTTCATTGTAGATGTCACTGTTCATTTGCAATTCGAAATTCCCTGTTGTCACTCGAATGCGATGTAAAATGTCTTTGACAGTTTAATGTGCTTGAAAATATCTGCCACCTTTCCCTGGCCGGTTGCCGTTTAAAATTCCTATGCAGGAAGCTGTTAATAGTCTGCCTTGACGTAAGATTCATCGTCCTGTACCACGCAATCAAACTTCGTCAGCATCGTCGTGTACAACTTCCGCGATCGTGCCTTGGCCGACGTGTTTTGTTTATCGTCGCGATTTGGAGTCATCACTTTCTTGTAAGTCGACAGTCCAGCTCGTTTTTTAGCTCTATCCATGGTTGAAGGCGCCACTGCCAGCTTCTTTGCGACATCTCGGACAGAGAGGTTGAGGTTCCGCTCGAAACTGCGGGCAACTCTTTTGTCGTCTCTGTGGCCTCCGGCTTTCGACTTCTCCCGATCCAGCTTTCCTGGCTGTCGACAAACGTTCACCGAACACTTTTAATACGTTGGTAACAGTTGAGAGTTTGATGCGTTGCTTCTCTTCCTTAGACGACATTTTGATAACTGAGGTGCTAATTTCAAAATCAAAAAAAAAAGGCTGTTTTGAATGTCTTAGACAATATTGACAAATATGGTACGAATATGTTGTTTTTTTTTTTGTATGTAAAAAGGCCGTTTTTACGAATTTTCCAATTTTCTGGCTTTTCCTTGAACATGTTTCAACTTTCCTTATTTTTTTAAATCTTTGTTGGGTGAAAAGGAACAAATCATCTGAAGACACCGTCAAGATTGGTCCAGCCGTTCTCGAGTTTTAGCGTCACTAACAAACAAACATTCATTTTTATATACATAGATGTTGGAGTGCTCTAACTTAACGAAATATTAACCGATTTTAATTTTCTTAGAAGCATTTGACGGAAAAATTTAGTGTATTTTTATAATGCAGTAACGAAAATGATTGGCCATGATTCCAGGATACCGGAGATATTTCGAGTTTCCTAAGGGGACGTTTCACATGTCAATTTTCTGGTGAAATTTTGTACAGGATGTCGTTTAGAAATATTTTTCTCTAGTAAATACGCAATAAGCGATAACATTTTCCAAGCAAATGATATGTCGAACTCAAAAATCGGCCTTAAAATGGCCGAGATATAGCCAATTTTCTGGAACAGGTTCCTCTCAAGGGTTCTGGATGCGGTCAGACCTTTCTTTCATAAAAAAATGCCGAGCTACACCTCTTCCTTCTTCTTTTTTTAATCACAAAGCTTTCCTTAAGCTTAAAGTGGACATTTGGACACATTGGTAACTCCCCAGGCCCCCGAAAATTTTTTGGGGGAACCTGTAGCAGGAGCCAATTGCATGTTGACGCCAAAATATGCCGTGTGACACCTCTTTCTTCCTCTGTTTTCATCACAAAGCTTTCTTTAAACTTTAAGTGGACATTTTGACACACTGGCCGTCCCCAGGGGAACCTTTAGTAGACCTATAACATTTTAATACCAGAACGTCCCGGGAAAACCTGTTTAACACATCAGCAACCCTCAAAACCACCGATACGCCCTAGAAGAACATTTTGTTGAGAAAACTGTGTTTTTGTATTTAAACAAGATGTGTTTTTTATTTTTCGTATTCACGAATAGTCTTTAGAAAAATAGGACCTTTAACAAATGAAAGTTTTCTATATTTCTCTACTGTTTAATAAGAATGCATACCAATACGGCGTTGGACCACCATTTGCTTGGATGATCGCTTGGATTTGTCTTGGAATTTCATGCAGCTTATGAATGGTTTCAATTGGAATTCGGTACCATTCTTGGATTAGAAGATCCTCGAGTGCTTTCAGCGACGATGGAGGAGAAAAAACATAACAAATTCGGAGCTTCCAATGTGGACCAAAGTGGTTCGATGATGTTCAAATCCGGAAATGATGCTGGCCATGGTAGATGCTTGAAGTCCTCATCGTGTTCCTCATACCAAGACTTGATAATTCCGGCAGTATGAATGGGCGCATTGTCCTGATCGCCCAAAACTTCTTCATAATCATTAGCAATGATCTTTCCTTTCATGACGATGATTGGCCCAACTAAGTACCATGATATGGCACCCCATACCATAACAGACCCTCCTCCGTGCTTCACAGTTGGACGCAGACAATCAGTTCTGTATGCCTCTTCCGGTGTCCTCCACACATAAACCCACCCTGTCCAAATGTTCACTTTGAGCTTAAGGAAAGCTTTGTGATGAAAAAGAATGGTTCTGGCTGCACCGGAAACAGAAGCGGAAGACCGAATGTGGCCTCATTGTTCCGCGCCTTGGGCCGAGAGGTTGGTGGAACCTACCAAATGGTGAAAAAGTAGCTGGACAAGATGGACATTTCTATGCGGAGGCATCTGTCGACCGTGTCTGAGCAGCAATCAATCACCATGAACTACCATCACTTTTTTTACCTCTACTTCTACGAAAGTTCTATTACTCCTACGAGTTTCTTCAATTTTTTCGATATCGTCTAACTTCTACAAAGTTCTCATCTTTTACGAAGTTTTTATCTTAGTGCTACGAAGTTTTGATTTGACTACTTCTTAGAAAGTCTGTTATTTCTACAATTTTATCTCTCTTGGACAATCGTAACAACTAACAATGGGTGAAATATGTTTTTGAATAAGGAATATTTTCTTTTCGAAAACGCTACGTGAAAATTCTCAAACTTCTGCAAAGTTTGTCAGCTTCGTCGATGATCTTCAACTTCCACGATTTTTTTTTCAAATGCTACGAAGTTTTCTTGATCTTTTCCTACGTTCCACAATGTTTACAAAGTTCGCTATCTTATATCAAACATTTAATTTTTTTTAAAGTTCTAAAATTCAAAAATAGTTAATTAAGTTTTTTCGAAGCTACCGGTGTATTTCATCACTTTTTGTTTGCACTTGTGCTTGAATGTGTATTTAACCTTCGGAGGAGTTGTAGATTTGGCCTTGGTGTAGAAACAGTCGTTTCCGGGCATCTGCGACTTGGGCAGGGGAAAGTAGCTCCGTCGAGAACGAACGACTTTCCACCATATTGCCGGATCGTCCAGCGTTAGTGGGATTTCACAGTTTTGATTTGATCGTTCATGTATCATTTTTCAGAGTTTTACCGATGTACGACTTCGAACAATTGACCTTGCTGGCCGCTGCCCGCTGGCTCACCGAATCCTTATTGTAAAACATAGTGCGTAGCGATCGGAGCGTCTTCTTATCCATTATCTTCGTTGGAGTACTTCCTGTTTCGATGGTATGCTGTAAACAACTGAACATGTGCGTGCGTGCGTGCGTGCGGGCGCGCGCATGGGTGTGTGTTTGTGTGTGTGTGATGATTTAGTCGTTTTTGGCGATATTTTTCTGAAAGAATTATTGCTCTGTTAGAAAGGTATTGAAGTCATTCCCGTTATTTGGTGGCTACCCGTACCCGTTTTTTTTAACGTTGCTGCAAATAACTTGCCATATCACAAGCTTTATCGCCAATTTATCAGCAATTTTAAATTTAAACTTGCTAGGGACATCACCTCAACCAGTGGCTTTATAGAATTTTGGTCCGGGATGCTACCCACAGTCCATCTTTATGAGGGTGTATCCTTCGTACTTCGTAAATACCTCATTGTACAACTTCTGAACACGTATTTCGGCCCACTAGAATCTACTTCAGTGTCCTGTTTGTTTGCTTACTGGCTCAAAAAGATCAAAATCCTTCTGACAGTACTTTGGCTGGCATTGAATTTCTTAGCGGTATCGTAATCCTATAGCTCTGGATTTGCCCTAATCGTTCTCAACACCTACAAATGCAACTTCCGATCTTAACAATGCTTGTTATGATCCTTCCGATCAATAATATACCGCTTTCGGAAATTTTTGAGAACGCTGCACACGGTAGATTTATCCATTTTCAACAACTTTACGATTTTTTAACCTGACCGAACCTGACTCATAACGAAGTGAGTGTCCAAAATTCATTTTCAATCCACGGCTTTCATCAAGTATAACTTCTTTGAGAACTTGACAACGTGACTTTTTAGCACTGAAAGAAGAAAAATTTCAATATGAACACATTTCAGATCCGACCACCAAAAACGCTGCAGTGAAATAAAAAAAAATGCAATAAGTCCAGATTTTAAACGACTCAAGCATTAGAACAGTCTTTGATAATGTCGATTTCTATGTTTGCAGCATTATTCCGAAAGATATACCCAGCAACTTATTCATCGTCATCTTCATTACTTTTACATCTTCCTCTTGCTCAACAATCTTCAGTAGATCTGTCACCGTGGTTCATTTTTCACCTCAACCCATACAAAACAAAGTGAAATTGAATACCTTAATTGAATTCTTTTGTACCGTTCAGCTTCCCACATCCTGCCCCTCTCCCTCAATCCATCATCGCCGTCCATCGAAATTCCACCCAACCGACTACATAGCTGTTATGTTTAGGTGTTAACTCAGCACAATCTTCCCACAAGGGGCGCACCGCCGCAGAAAGATGCAAATATCCACCGTCGTCGTTTGGATATTTATTTTCGCGCATGACACATCGATGAAACGGTTTAATAAGTTTCTCTTCACTTTCGGTTCGGATCTGTCGCGCCGACCGACGACACCTAATAGAAATTTAGCCATCCCGCCCCGCGCTGCGCCGCGCCGTGCCAAACGCGAGCCACATTCAATCGACGCCTTTTCATCTAACTAGGCGCTCGCTCCTGGCAGGGCCTCAGCCCGACCCGATTGCCGCAGGTGAGCTCAATGACCGCAAGCGACGAACCGCGTGTGCCATGCGAGCTCATGAATCCGAGGTGTCCGGTCACGGTAACGACAACAATTGCAAATTAAGGCTCGTTTCGTTCATCTAGGTGACCCCGGTGGTATTCATGATGGCGGGTGACATGCAATATTACCATTCACTGCTGCTCCACATACGTGTGAAGGACTTGATTTGCATAAACTTGTGTAACTACCTCGTTGGGATGGAACTGTTTTTCCTACAATCGGAGCATTATTTGTGCTCAAAAAAGAGGTGCTGGATGATGAGGAAAGAACGCTGGCCGCGTTCGGCCTTCAGATAAATTCTTCCCTCTACTCGGCGACAACAACGAGCCGACCGGTCCGCCCCAAAGTGGCTCACTCCGCAAGTGGTGGCTTTGCTTTCCATGATGTCATCGTCATAAATAGAGACTTAATCATATGCAATAAATGCGATCGACTGGGCGGCTGTGTCCCAGTAGTGAGTGTCTCGGCGCTCAGCTGGTTATTGCCGTTTGGCTCCACGGACGAGAGCAAGCGCCTTGAATTTGGTCCACCTTTTGCGTTTTGCGTTTGTTTTGTTTTGCGAGGGTGACAGTCTGCAGATATTGCTTGTTTATTTAAATTTATACAAAGTGCTGTTTGAGTTTTTATTGGCATGAGGGGAAGATTCGTTGCAAGAGTTCTTGGAAGATGACGATCGGTGCGCGGCTGCTGGTGGGTCCAATCGCGGTCCAATGGGAAATCGAACGATTGTTTATGGGTCTTTAACCGTACATTCAGCTGGAATAGCACACCACGGCTTATTTACGCTCATTGATGCCAATTTAATGTTGCGTGTTGTTTGAGTGGGACATTTCTGTAATGACGAATGAACTTTCCTGGAGAAGGGGAACATTATTTTTCACGTTCAAATGCACGCAACCAGCGTTGGCGTTGATGGAAAGTATATCAGAGGGTAGACTATTTGAAGAAAACTAGTAGAGTAAGTAGTAGAGCAACTGCACATAGGTAGTTTGGCAAAGTGAGTTAGTTTGAACCAAAGATTTCAAAAATTTTAACTGTGATCTTGAATTTTGATTAAACTGTGTCCTTCAATTTGAATAATGAAGTAAGGCCTTAGTTAAGAAAGTTATAGATATTATTCGGCTTTGACTAACCCTGTTCTGTTTTTTTGTCTGAATATGCCACACAAATGATGCAAATTTTGACATTTTCGTTCCTCCACTTGTTACCGGTTTCAAGTCCTGTCCTGATCAACCTCATAAAATTTTAAATGATTTGGTAGAAAACTGACATGGCTCTAACTATTTGATGTTTGCTTGGATTATTTGATTACTTTGATAGTGGTGTTTCATTATATCTAGTCAAGTCTACATATAGCGGGGGACTTCAACGATTGAGCGCTCGAGTGGGAGAGCCGCCTTACCAACCCCAGGGGCCAGATTCTTCTGGAGGCCTTGGCTAGGCTCCATACCAATTGGAGGGTGGATGATGACTACACCCACAGCGACCCCTTGGTGGTTCGTGATTGTATCGTCCACAATACAAGGCAGCGTGCGGAAGGAGGAGCATCCACTCCATTCGCCCGCAGATGGAGGACGTCCTGCTTTGACGTAGAGACTTTTAAAGAGGCGCTTGAGAGGGAACGAATCTTACGTGAAACCCAGGAACCTTGCGGCGAACGACTCGTGATGGCACTTACACGAGCGTGCGATGCGACCATGCCGTGGGAAGTCAAACTGAGGAATAGAAGATCGCCGGTGTATTGGTGGACAGAGTCGATCGCCGACCTCCGAAGAACATGCCTCCACGCAAGACGGAGGGCGCAAAGAGAAGCCGATAGAATCGAGCGTAGAGGGGCGCTAGTCGCCGCGAAGGCCGCGCTAGAGAGGGAGATAAAGGCCAGCCAGCGAGTCTGCTTTAAGGGCCTGTGTCAGAAGGCCACTACGAATTCGTGGGGTTACGCCTATCGGGTAGTAATGGCCAAAACCAGAGGAACGGCGGCTCCAACCGAGCAATCACCAGAGCTGCAGCAGGTGATCGTTGGGGGACTCTTTCCGAACCATGACTCGAATTCATGGCCCCCCGCCGCCGTATATTTGTCCTATGACCAGAGTTCCAGTATCCTAGACCTTAACGCTGTCATAGCAACGGAATGGTGAGCGGTTCAGCCGAACACCCGTGACCACGTGGGCATTGACAACGGCACAACGGGAACCGGCGATGAGGCGACGGTGACGAATGAAGAACTCATTGCGATAGCAAAGTCGCTAAAGGTGAACAAAGCGCCAGGACCGGATGGTATTCCGAACCTGGCCATCAAGACGGCTATCTTGCTGGCTCCCGAAATGTTCAGGGTGGTGATTCAAAGGTGTCTGAACGAGGGCGTCTTTCCGGACGCCTGGAAAATTCAGACCCTAGTGTTGCTACCAAAGACAGGGAAAGCCACCAGGGGATCCATCGGCATATAGACCTATATGTCTGTTGGTAAGATGCTTGAGAGGGCCTAGGCGGTCTGTCTAATAAACAGTTTGGCTTCCGTAAAGGGAAGTCGACAGTGGATGCCATTCTGTCCGTCACCAAGACGACCGAAGTGGCAATCCAGCGCAAGAGGCGAAGAGTCCGCTACTGTGCAGTTCAATAGCGCCAGTTGGGTGGCTATCGCTGACTCGCTCCAACGCCTTCAGGTTCCTGAGTACCTGTACAAGATTCTGGGAAGCTATTTCCAGATACAATACTGAGGTAGGCCAGAAACGTGTTCAGATCACCGCAGGCGTCCCACATGGTTCGATCCTGGGTCCGACGCTATGGAACACGATGTACGATGAGGTACTACGGTTGAGTTCCCGAACGGGGTGAAGATTGCCGGGTTCGCGGACGACATAACCCTGGAGATATGTGGTGAATCCATTGAAGAGGTGGAGCTAACGGCCTCGCCCTCCATTGGCATTGTGGAGAGATGGATGAGTTCCAGGAAACTGGAACTAACTCACCATAATACTGAAGTCACGGTTGTTAACAACCGAAAATCGGAGCAAAATGTGACGATCAGTACTCGAATCGAAGAGGTCTTTGAGGTATCTTGGGGTCATGATCGACGATAAGCTGTCCTTTATCAGCCACGTCGATTACGCCTGCAAGAAAGCCTCTATGGCTATTAGCCTGGGACAAAAATTAAATTACAATTCCCCTTTGATTTTTGGGAGTCTTTGGGGTCCTATAATAACTGTGCAAAATTTCAGCTCAATCGGTAAAACTATATTTTAGCGCTCGTGGTTTTAATTTTCCATAGGATTTTATATGGGGAAACTTACTTTTACAAAAGAAATATCTGGCGAGGTGACCCGTTGTCCTCTAAAAATAAGTCAATCCAATCAATCTCTGGGAAATTTTTTTTTCTTCGAAGACCGCAAAGCAATTTGACGCTTGTGGAAAAAGTTATTTAGCTAATACTGGTTACTATCCAAACCCTCCATCGGATCCATCCATCGGATGTACCGATAACGATAAGAAATTTTCTTCTGGAACGATTCCAAGAATTTTGACAAAAAGTTCATTTCATATAATTTGTCCGTGACCTCATGGGAATCTGCTCTGGGGTGACTGTTCCTGAATCAAGTCACCGGATTATCATATGGCAATCACACACATTCCTGTGTATTCATTCCACAGTTTTTGTATCATTATTGTTGGTTTTCTAGTGAAACTTGTGTAAGCATACCATTTTCGGAACACGGTTCCGGATATTCGGTTATTGAGGGTTGGGGTGGTTGGAGGTTTGCTTTCTCGCCAAGGATAGCCTCCCGCACAATCCCATCCAACTTCCAACTCCAGATGTCTATGAAGGTAGCATGAGTTCTCAGCATCTTCTTAAGTAGACATCTAATCAACACTTCCCTCCCATCCCTTGCTGATCATAAGGACCTGGCCAGGTGTTGTGCAAAGAAATCGATGGATGAAGAGCCTGTCACACCCAAAGCAGCTCTTCTGGCGCTTCCATCGTCTCTACAACAGCCAACCCAGGATTGTGTCTGGTCAGAAAAATGGTATGCTATACTATGCTATGCTAACTCAAGAACTAATCAAGCAAAGGAAACCAAATTTAGCTAGTGAGCGTTTTTGGAAGCAAGAAATGTTTCCATGGTGGTTTGGGACCCTTCCCCTCTCTGGAAAGGAAGACTCTCATGCAAATGAAACATAAATTTCTGCATAACACAAGAACTTATAAGGCAAATGGAGCTAAATTTGGCATACGGGGGTTTTTGAAGGCGAAAAATGTTTCTACGGTGGTTTCTTCCTACCTTTGAAAAGAGGGGCTCTCATACAAATAAAACACAAATTTCTGCATAACTCGGAAACTAATCAAGCAAATGGAACCAGTTTCGGCATGTGGGGTTTTTTTTGGGCAAGAAATGTTTGAGACCCCTCTTGCTATGAAAGGGCTAACCCGCCGGCCCTTCCAATCCACCCCCGGCTTTCATAAAAATTCATAAAAATTAAATACAAATTTCAGCCAAACATGAGATAACACAAGATGTTTTTTTCTCGGGTAAAAAGCATGTTCTGACAGAAGCTTGAACCCATTATTAGTCAAGAAAGGGGCATGCTTAAGCTACTCTCAGTGCTACATTATGCACGACAAGTTAATCCAAGGTTATGCAAGAGAAAATTACGTTCTGACAGGATACGGCGTAGTTTGAAAATATGTTTTGTCTATGAAATGCTTCTACATAGAAAGAAAAACCATGGTAGGAACTACCGATCCAAGGGTTAAATTTAAAAATGAAACAAAAATTTAAATAAAAACAAAATAAAATTCTATAATCAAAGTCACACATTAGCAAACGAAAATGTTTTAACAAAACTCGTTCCGAAAAGCAACCACAAGCGTGCCCATTATATTACATTTTCATTTATTTAGTTGCAACAATAGCAACGCTCCCACCGGGTTCAGCTAGTATCTGATAAAATCCAAGAAGGACTAATTTAAAAAAAAATGTCACATGGTTTTAGCAGACAGAACATGTTGAAAAAATATCCTCACCAAACCACCATCCTATGAGCCATGATGCTTATTTTCTGCGAGGCAATCCCCCGTTTAATGGAAGCTAACATACTCAAGTACGGTTCACTTGCTTGCAATTCTCGGAAGATTGTAGATTGTGGATCAGTGCATTCTTATATGAGAAATACCTCACGATAAAATCGAATCTTGGGACAGTGCATCGAAGAAGGAAATAAAAAATTATTTAAGTGTTGTTTTGTTGTTTTATAAAGAGGTTGTTAGAATTTAGATCGCGGATGTAGTAAAAAAGAAGTTAAAAATAAGAGGAAAAAAAAAAAAAAAAATAAAAAAAATAGTTTGTTTGTGGGGAAAATTATGTTATTATATTTATTTTTGGGTGGGATTTTAATTGTTAAAGTAATGAAATTTAAAATATGGGGGTGGGTGTTTTGTTTTTGGTATTCTCTTATTTGTTCTGGCTTAAGTAAACTACTGAATATCCGAACGAGCTGATACAGGTTTTGTGAAGGAATGCATGTTGTTCGATTTCGGTAACCGGTTGGACAGGAACACATGCAACTTCTCAAATCAAATCAGATCTCTAGCTGCAATGTTGGCAGCGATGTCCTAATTGAATGCTGGTTTTGCTTGTGCGTCTTTGAATAGCGAGCATTTTGAGCAAACATTCGTACAAATGAAGCTGCTTCGGCCTAACAGTGAACTGTATTTGTATTATTATTGCCATCAACCACATTCAGGACATGGCCAATAATAAGGTCGTTGTCAGCAATGGGACATAGTTATGAATGTAGAATGAACTATGAATGTAAAATTCTAGAATGCGTTTGGTTTTTTTTTTTTTTTTCTTAAAACACACGCATTGTTTTACAAACGGGAGCAGCGAATTCAGTCAACGTTAGTTGCCATTCTACTGTTTGGGATCAATTTTCGCTACGTAAGTGTGTAACAGCATCCTTATTGCTGGCTGAAATCGGATCTTAAGTTGGAATAGGACTTTAAATTCTAGGCCGTTTGGGAATTTCAGAATTGGTTAAAAAATTTCATCAAATACATTTAAAAAGTTTCGGGGGGTTTTTCTTTGTTTTGTTGGGAGTGGAGTTGTGTTTAAAAAAAAAGAAAAGGTAAGATATGTTTGGTGTTATTTTTGTTTTTTAATTTTTTAGTGGGGGGGCTGGTTTTTGGAGGGGGGGGTGGGGCGGAAGAAAAAGAAAGAATAAGAAGATATTATTTATTTGGTGAAACTAGATGTTTCACCCGACAACAACTCAGCAGCACGAGACTCTTGGAACTGGGTCACAGGGTCGGCGCACTACTGGGCAAACTGGAGGGGTTTCGCGGACTAAAGGGCACTCAAGTTTTCAAATAAATAAACTACACAGAACGGATAAACTCATACACTGTATTCTATCTGCTGTTTTTCGTGTGGTTGGACATAGGACGTACCTTCAAAACTACGAAGACGACGGTGACTACGAAGACTACAGTCTCGCGAGCGCTCGCGATAAGGTGCCAGAAAGATTCCGGCGATGGCGGACGAACAAATGCCAATCTTCGGCAAGATGGTGGTGGAACTACCGGCTGGTGTACCGTTGGTTACAGCGCGATGGCGGTCAGACTGGCGCGTCTACCGTTCGTAGGCTGTAGTGCGATGGCGGTTGGTTCGCTCACTTCGACCGAGACGGTGATTTGGTGACGGGCTGGGATAGCGGTTGCGGAGCCGGTTCTGATGCACAGGCGCTTCCTCCTGACGTAGCCGGTCGACGACGGCAAGGCCGCCCTCTGTCGAACCGGGGAGGGTCTCTCTCCTTGATATTTAGGGCCTTTGCCCGAGATGGATATCCTCTTTTACACTTATGGCCCGAAGCCAGAGGAATGTGGGTCCTTTGCTATTAGGTGTTGGTGACTAAAAAGCCTCCTCCACCGTAGCGTGAACTGGCGGTCCTTGACTCGCCAACCAAAAAAGTGATTCCAATAAACGGACAAAAAAGGTCCAAACTCGGCGTAGCTTCAAACGTATAATTCCGCAAAACTGAAAACTTCTGGTCTACACGCTCGCCTGTAACTAAGTGAACGATCCCTGTTCACCGAGCATCCAAGAACCCTTCAGCTCGTCACCCGTGACTTTGTGTCACCATTTTTCCATGGCTTTGCGCGCCTTTTGCAGCCCTCGACCGTTAAGCATGGCCATGATGTCTGCCCAGTGAGTTTCACCGCTACTGTTTGGTATGTTTACTTGAATGCTCGATCACATGGTGCACATTAAAAAAACATCGCATTTCGCTTATTGTAACAGGACGGTTACAACAGATACGCGTATTTCGTCTACAATGTGCAGACTTCTTCAGTGTCGTGTATTAGTACACGACACTGAAGAAGTCTGCACATTGTAGACGAAATACGCGTATCTGTCAAGGTAAACAATAAAGGTAGTTGGAATTAAATGGAAATTACTAATCATTCTTCTTATTTTCTAGTTCATTTATCTGATAATTTCTTTACATACTAATCAATCTATTTAACTTGTTTTATGAACTAAATCACACAGTTTGCTCAAGAACTTATTTCGTATAAATATTTGAGCTATTCAGTAAGCATGAAAATTCTTGTTGTAAATGATAATTGCTGGATACATTCCATTAAAAAATAATAATCATTTACTTACTCCCAAAATTCAGTTATAAAGATGTCGCATTCCGTTATTAGGGTGACCCACTTCAAGATAGGGTAGTCCAAAAAACGAATTTTTTTGAAGACAAATGTTTAAAAAAAACTGTTGATGCACTGGACCAATTTTCGTTATATTTTTCAGTGTATGATAAAAGAAGAACTTTTTGAGAAAAAAACGGTAGGTGGTGTTTTGTAAAAAAAAATTGAAACATCAATTTTTAATAGTTTCCGTGGAGTTTTTTAATGATTTTGTTTGAAAAACTTAAACATTAAGACGTATTACGATGTGTAATCTCAACGGCATTTTATTTGTATTTTATTCGTTTGTCGTCAATCATTTCGTAGACCTTGTTACATCTTTGCTTAACATCGCAGAGTTTTTAATCAACCATTGTCTAGTTAGCCTAACAAAAAAAAAAGCTTTTTAAGTGTATTTTTATTCATTGTAATATCAATCGTTTCACTATATGTGTTGAAGCAGGACATCATTCTATTTTAAGAAGCATTTTTGGCATAGTTCGTTCTTTAATTATTAATTAAAAATAAATTTCTATTTCTTAGAGAGCGAGTAGGAGCATACAAATTTAAGTTTTCTAATATTTCTGGACTGTTTATTCGATGCTCAATAACATCAGCTATGAAAGCAATCATAGCGAACTCTCTTCGCCTTTGAAGTCCTACTAAATTAATCAACAAACATCGCGACTCATATGATGGTAATGGCAGACCCCAAGTAACACAAAATGTTTCATTGCATGCATTTTTGCTTGAATGTGGCCAATGATTATGTTGCCATTTTGATGATGGAAAACCTTTTCCGGTACTACTGTAGAATAGAAATAGCGCAGAAGGTGGAGTTTACGAAACATAATTTATGTCTGACAATGGTCAAAAACAAAAAATTCTAAAACCTCTGTTGAACAAATTTTTGCTGGCAACAAAAAAGCTTTAATGAACCAGGGGTCCATACTATGAACACCAAGCTCACTAGGTCGGGGTTCTTACCGCTCGACCATTTCGACACATGAGATATGTATTAGACGGAATCCTCTTAGACCTCACCATAGGGGACTTAAATATGCATTCACTTTAATATAAGAAAATTCAAGCCAGTGGGAGAAGTTTGAATAAAAAGCATTTGCTCAACCAAATTATTCGTTGATTGCGACTACGTTTTGTTGATACTTCACGTTGTCGTACAAGCAATGGCATCAATCATAATGTTCAACCATACAAGCAAATGGTAACTGAAATTTTCAATATTTCATCATCTATTATTTTTTTTTCGTTGATTATCGACATTTTCAGCTGGTTCATCTACCGTCGTAGTCACTAAAAGTACATTTTTGGGTACTTTCGTAACTTGTCCGGGGTGAAATTCGAACTCATGACTTTGGAGTGAGAGGTATGGATGTTAACCACTTAGCCGAGGTCGGCCCCGTTCTCATCACTCTAGCATAATAAAGGCAAAGTTCAAAAACTATCTTTTCCCGTTCAATATGGCTCTAACAAAACATACCTGACTAGTTTTGTTATGACGCTTGACGTTTCTCGCATGTTTGTTTTTTGAAATACGGAAGACTTATGTTGATACATTTATGAAACATGATATGCAAACAAGATATCAGACGTAAACAAACATGTTTTAACTGAAAAAAATAGAGCACATGTACGACAAATCATTAATGAGCTAAAAGAATATATATTTGAATTGAATGAAATGTACTTCTTCATGACAAAACTAGTCACATCATACTGTTATAGATCTACAGCATGACAATTCACAAATAAAACTTGTTTTGGGGGCTACTTGGGACGTGTTCAACCTAATTTTCTTAGAGCAAACGACACAAACTGTCTCTGAACCGATTCTATACGGTTTACCTATGCTCCTTGATATGGAGCCCAAACAACGCTACAGTATTCTAGTATGGGTCTCACATATGTCACATATAGTGTTTTGAATGTATAAGGGTCGCTGACTATATCTTTTAATAAAACGGAACAGACAAAATTCTATTCTTCGAAGGAAAAAGCGGCAGAGGGAAGATCGAGACCGCGAAGAAATGGAAGCACCGTACCGTGCTAACGACACACGCAAATTCTACGAGAAGTTAAACAGCTCGCGCAAAGGCTACGTACCACAAGCTGATATGTGCAGAGACCTGGATGGCAACCTTCTCACAGGAGGGTGTGAGGTGATTGAAAGGTGGAAGCAGCTGAACGGTAATGTTACAGCGAACGAATGTGGCACGGTAATAAATCTAGGAACACGCGCAGAAGATGACAGGATCCCGACTCCAACCCTTCAGGAAGTTGAGAAGAAAATTGGTCGGTTGAAAAACAACAAAGCCGCTGGTGTTGACCAACTCCCAAGCGAGCTATTAAAATACGGTGGTGAAGTGGTGAATACTGGCTAGAGCGCTGCACCAAGATTTGGGAGGAGGAATGTTTACCGGAGGATTGGATGGGAGGAATAGTGTGTCCCATCCCATCTATAAAAAGGGCGACAAGCTGGAGTGCTCCAATACGTTACTGAGCGCCGCCTACAAGTTGCTCTCCCAAATGTTATGCCGCCGCCTGTCACCAATTGCAAAGGAGTTCGTGAGGCAATACCAAGCGGCATTCATGTGTGCCCGCGCTACTACGGACCAGATTTTCGCGATACGGCAAGTGCTGCAGGAATGTCGCGAATACAACGAATACAACACATCATCTTTTCATCGATTTCAAATCAGCGTATGAAACAAGCGATCGAGTCCAGCTATGGCAAATCATGCACGAATATGGATTTCCGGAAAAACTGACGCGGTTGATCAAGGCAACGATGGATCGAGTGATGCGATTTGAAGAGCTGGAGAGACACGATCTTCAGGAAGTCTGTCCAACTTTTCGTCTTCGCCGACGACGTTGATATCGTAGCACGTAATTTTGAGACGATGGAGGAAACGTACATCAGACTTAAAGCTGAAGCTGGTAGGATTGGGCCTGTGATTAATGCGTTGAAAACAAAATACATGAAGGGAAGAGGCTAACGAGAAGACAATGTTAGCCTCCTAGCACGAGTTCAGATCGACGGTGATGAAATCGAGGTAGCATAGCATAGCATACACAATCCGACCATACACAATCCTGGGTTGGCTGTTGTAGAGAAAATGGAAGCGCCAGAATAGCTGCCTTGGGTGTGACAGGCTCTTCATCCATCGATTTCTTTACACAACACCTGGCCAGATCCTTACGACCAGCAAGGGATGGGAGGGAAGTGTTGATTAGATGTCTACTTAAGAAGAGGCTGAGAACTCATGCTACCTTCATAGACATCTGGAGTTGGAAGTTGGATGGGATTGTGTGGGAGGCTTTCCTTGGCGAGAAAGCATATGTATATCTATATGTAAATAGGTCGTTGGGAGTGACGAAGCTAAGAAAGTTAATGCACCCCTTTGTTGTCCGCTTTCCAGGGCTGGAACACAGGCGTTTTCTAATTGTATCCAGGTTTTTCTTGGGTGAGAGCTTGTCTGTCGGTTGGGACGTGAGCACTCTTGTCCTAGCCTTTTAATGGCTTATGGTTATATCGCCAATACTCGCTTTCTGGAAAGAAAAGAAAGGATGCATTGACACAAAGTATTACGCTTATCCCCCCCCCTCCCACACACACATACTCGTTTGGCGTACATGGCAGACGCTTCTAGGGCGGTGAGGGTGGTCTTAGGTTTCGTTTTTACAGCAATGTGATTTGAATTGTGTGGTTATTGACGCTTTATGTTTCATTTTCATCGTATTTCTATATGTTCATACTTAGATCTGTTTCATTGTGAAGACATGGCTTTAATAACGCATGAAATCCAATTCAAATCAACAGTCAAAAATCAACAATAACATGCTGTTAAGGCCATTCACAGGGTGATATAGTGGTTTTTCATTGGGAAAACAAGATTATTTATAATGACGCCCGAGAGTCGATTTAAACAGCAATGGGGCCGCAAATGGGTCGATTTGTCAAAAGCAATGGGGCTGCTGGGGCCTCTCACAAAGTGTGACGGAGGATACTCATTGGAAAAGCCATTAAAAAACATTCGATGATCGATTCAAACCAATAGAGAGAATGCTGTTTGGACCACTCACAAAGTGTATTCGCAGTTCTTTTTGTAGGAAAAACAAGGCAAGTAATGCTTCAGTAATACTTGGGATATAATTTTCGCCAATTTATATCAAGAGTAAGGATGCTGCTGCGTATCTAAGAAAGTGATTATCGATGTTTTACAAAAAGGTAGACTAAATTCAAATAAAAAACTTCACGGAAGACCCTAATGAGCTACATCAAAAGACTAAACAGCTGACGAGATTGGACAAGAGTATCTAAATCGTTGCTAATCAATTTGTGCAGAACCTTTTGGGGGAAGGTTAGAGAAAAAGTTCGAGAACTTGCTTATGCATGAAAAAGTTATCAAAATCTCTCATGAACTGTTGAGAAACAATGTTGAGAAACCATATGTAAGAGTAAAATTTTGCATAAAATTAAAATTACATTTTTTTTGTTTTTTTTTTTTTTTTTTGTGTGGTTTTTGTGTTTTTTTTTTTTTTTTTTTGTTTCTTTATTATAGAGACTTTCGGCTAAAAGCTGGTTCGTCTCTTTATCGAAAGAAAAATACAAGGAAGAGCCCTGAAGAGGCCCTCCCAAGTTTTGGGGGATGAATCCCCTTATTATAATAAGTTTTCACCCAGTACGAGGAGAGTCTAGAAGGGGTCGTCCAAGTTTTTATTTGTATTTTCTAGTCTGTTTACGTTAGTCCTGTTCTTTCCGATTTTCCGATCCATTATTTTCAAATCATTTCCTCCGTTGCCGAGTTGTTTTCTAGTTGTTCTGAAGTTTTAGGGGGAGTGAAAGAGAGAAGCGGTTGGCACCGGCAGCAGGAATCATGCAGGGGTCCACTACCGGCAACTCCTTTTTCTATCCTCTGTGTGGCTCTAGATCCGGTTGAAAAGGCTGGTATCCTTCAAGAAGAGGAACACCGCCGCGATTGATGATAAATCGTCTCCCAGGGCATTTCTGACACTTTCTAAGATCGCGTACTGCCTTCTTGGGCCTTCGTACTGTGGACAGTGGTAAAGGACATGTTCCACGGACTGATGCACCCGACATACTGAGCACATGATTTTAAACTCCCCGCCACTACCCATGTTGTAGGCAAAGCCCACGTGTCCGGTCCTCAGTCTTGACAGTTTCTGCTGTTCGCGGTGATCCTTGGGGTCCACCCACTTGATGATATCTCCTTTAATTCTCCGTAAGAAGAATTCCCTGGTGCCTCCTTGCCCAGCACATAGCCATTCTTCGGCCCATCTGTTCTCGATGACCTTGGTTACCCACGATTTCATGTCAGGAGCTGGGACCAGATTTGTGTAAAGTACCTGTCGTCTCCCGGAAGCAGCTAGGTAGTCAGCCGCTTCATTTCTCGGAATTCCGGAATGACCTGGAATCCATATGAACGTTGTATTCGGTGGTGCCTTCCACTGAATCTTTTGGATCCAAGGATGTCTTGCGTTGTCCGACTCTAGTGCGGCCACTACGCTGGCTGAATCCGTAAAGACGGCAATCGGTCGGTCGGCTGGTGTTGTTGCAGCGATGAGAACCGCTGCTGCCTCTGCAGAGAAAACGTTGCACTGGTCTGGGAGGCGATGACAGGTGACCAGATCAGGCCCTGATACATCCACACCAACTCTCCCTAGCGCTCGTGATCCGTCTGAAAAACGGACAGTGTGATTTGCATAGCGGGTTGATTGCAGCTCAGCTACCTTTCTTCTGATGGCAACCGTGTTAGAACATGCTTTAAATTGGTTTTTGATTGACGGGTCCGTTCATGTTTTTAGCATGTTCCAGCCCCTGGCTCCACACCAATGGATCCTGGACACCGGCGGGAGCATTTGACCGGCGGTTTCCGTGAGGAGTCGGTTGGCCTCTACCAAGAGGCTGCCCTCCCCGTTCGGTTCGGAGGTTTTTTCGAGGAATCCGATGGTCCGGTGGCATATTGTTCTTAAAATGAACTTGTCAAACGGCAGAATTCCTGCTTCCGCGCAAGCCGCCAGTGCCGGCGTTGAAGGTAGAAGACCGGAGGAAATCCGGATCGCTCTTTGGTAAACAGGTGCTAGTTTCGTTTTTAGGGTATCAATCCTCATCGCCGTGACCTCCAGTCCATAGGTTAGCCGCGAATTAATGATAGCTTTACTAATTTGCAGCCTAGTATCTCTGTTATTGTTTATGTGTTTCCCAGCCAACTTCTTAAGCAGGTTTAGTCTGCTTTCACAGCTCTCTCGAACCCTGTCGAAGTGTGGAACGTAGCTGAGAAGACGGTCGAAAGTAACCCCAGGATTTGTATGGACCTTTTTATGGGGATTTGCTCCCCGTCGACTGTTATCGGCGTGTTGATCACTTGGTGTGGCTGGTGACAAGTATGAATATATCCACTTTTTGGTATCGAAACTTCGAAGCCCGCGTTTTTTGCCCAATTGGCAACGTAAGACGCCGCCTGTGCCAGTTTTCGCCTCAAGGCCTTGACTGTGGCTCCAACCACCATCAGAACGATGTCATCTGCATAGACGAATATCCGAATGCCTCCTGGGAATCGCTGGAACACCCCGTTCATCCTAATAAGGAAGAGCGTGACTGCCAGTACGGACCCCTGTGGAACCCCTGTTTCTTCTTAATAAATATTTGACCGGGTATTCCCTAGAACGACTTGGAATGTTCGATTTTGAAGAAAACCTTTGATGAAAGTGATGATCCGCCCTTTGAGGCCCCAGTCGATGAGCTGGTGCAGTACACCTGGCATCCAGGCTCGATTGTAGGCCTTCGACAGATCCAGAGTTGCAATCTCGATGTGGTCCCCGTCCATTACTGCATCTTCCAATGCCTGTCGCATGACTCCGAAATAAGTATTTGTTCCACGTCCAGCGCGGCATGCATGTTGTCTCTCGTCCAAAAGGCGTTCTTCGTTAAGAAATCCCATCAGCCTCCTGTTGGCCATTCTCTCCATGACTTTTGAGATGCAGCAGGTTAGGGATATTGGCCGGTAATGGGGTGCTTCGTGTCTGGCTTTGATATTGGCACTACGAGACTGTGTCTCCATCCTTTGGGGAACGATTCACTCATCCACTCTTGATTTATTTTCTCTAGGAGCAAGGCCCTTGCCCAAAGTGGTAAATTTGTAAGCAGAGGGTATCCTATTTCATCGGGTCCTGCCGAACCTCCTCTTACCTTGGATAAGACAAAGTGAAGCTCGTCGATTTTGAATCGTGGATTTATTGCCATCCCAACTCCGTCATCTGGGATGGTGACGTTAATGATAGAATCTGCTGCTACTGAGTTCTTTTGAATGAATTCCGGTCTGTAGCCCCCTAACCCACTGAGGTCAGCGAAGTATCTTCCTAGCAGATTAGTTACTACTACCGGGTCCCTTGTGGTGGAATTCCCGTCATTTAAAGCCATTCCTCTGGCTCTCCGCTTACCACTCATGACGTTGACCTTAGACCATAGGTCGCTTGTGCTCTGTCCGGGATTTATTTCATTAATGAAGCTTTCCCAGCTGTTCTGCTTGGCTGCTTTTACAACATCTCTGCATGTATTTCGTTGCTCTCGGTAGATTCTGGCCGCGGTTTCTCGGTCTAGATGACCAACTGGAAGGCGTTTCATTCATTATCCGGAGTGCATTTCGTCGGGCTTTTACTGCGGCCTTGGTATCCGCAGACCACCAATGAAGTGCTTTCTTGCCTGGGTTAGGGCTGGTGCTTGGTATTGCTTCCACAGCGGCGGAAAAAATGAGTTCCATCAATTCTTCGATATTGTTGGGTGGTTTTTCGTCGCATAAAGTGTTTAACACTCGTTGGTAGGACGCCCAGTCTGCTTCCTTATATAGCCACCTTGGCCTACGAGAAAGCTCAATTGGGGCCTCGTCGAGCTGTATTCCGATTGGATGGTGATCACTTCCGAGGGTGTCTTCACTGGCAGTCCAGAGGAGTTTTGGGACTAGGCTCGCGCTGGCAAAAGACACGTCGATGGATGATTCTTGTTCACCGCGGGTGAAAGTCGTCGATCCGTCATTTAGAAGAGTCATATTCCGGTTTTCAGCTATTTCTTTAACGTCGATACCCCGCCGGTTTGAGGGATGTTTCCCCCAGTCGAGGTGGTGTCCATTGACATCTCCCATAAGAAGAATTGGCTCTTCCAGGGACTCGAGATACTAGACGGTTTCTGAAATCGGGCTCCTTTCTGCATGGGATGTAGATGGAGACCGCGGTGACTACAATTGGTGACTTTAAGCGTACGGCCACTACTAGAAGATCTGTATTTGCTCTTACTCGAACGAATGGCAGGTGGGCGAGCACACCAATTCCTACAGAATGGTATATGTTATCTCCTTTTTTGACAGTCCACCTATATGTCCCAGACAGAGTCCGATTCATTCGTGTGGTATCCACTCTGTGGACTTCCTGTAGAGCCAGCATACTTGGATTGTGATCACGTACCAGGATCTCCAGGTCCGGAAGGTCATTCATGTAACCGTTTATATTCCACTGGATTGCCAACCAGTTGGTGTTGGCTGGTAGTGTTCTGGGGCTATTTGTGGTCTGAAGTCTCGGTGGACTTGTTGTGGTGCGGCTGCTGTAGCTGGAATCATCGGATGAGATGCTGGATGTCTGTGTCGGTCGTGGGACGGACCCCAACACAGCTCCACCGGCAGAAGCAGTCCGCGAGGACCCCGCTACCGGCAGAGGTGATGGAGCCACGGAAAAATAGGACGATACCAGTGAAGAGCCAGGGACTGATATTTGATGGTTGCCAGCCTTTGCCCTCCACAGGTCGTACTTTCTCGCGCATGTTCTGGCATCCATGGGTATGGTTCTTTGTAATGCCATTCTTTCAGATCGCCGAGTAGGGGATTCAGAGTTTTTATCACCGGGAATAACCAACAGACGCCGGGGGGCATTCCCTGGTTCCGGTTGGTCCGTAACATCCGCACCAGGGGGGCCCGGCTGTCGGGGGTAGTACCCGCTTGTCCGTCTCGCTAAACTTGATCTTGGCCTTGACTCCCTCGGTGTCCTGCGAGGGATACGGGGGTGAAATCCGATTGTCCGTCTCGCTATTAGCCGTCAGGTGCCGAGGGTGGACTGCCAGTTCCGGTCCTCCAGAGACTTCCGCACTGACAGGGCCTTGGCTACCCAAGGTAGTATCTTCCGTAATTGGTTTTGGTGTTGTCCTTGTGTTATTGTAGTCATTATCGGCGTATTTGATTTGTGTATTGTCCTCTCTAACTCGCTGAATGTAGCTGTCCACGTTGGCTATTGTGGAAGCCATTGATGGTGGTTTGGTTGACATTTGTGTTATGGTGGTTTGACGAGAGAGGACTTCGCTAATCGAAGATTTACAGGAGTTCATCCATCGGATCAGAGCCTGTTAGCTCATCCGATGAAATATTTAGGTAAGCGTTTTCAGGGTTGCGTGCCTTTTTATCGGCGATGACGTATGTTGCTGTTTCCTGAGCCTGATTGTTTTGTTTTCCCTTTTTCTTTTTTTGAAGGATTTCTCCGCTGTCTTTTTTTATCAATGTTTTTTTCTCTCCCGCGGAATGCGAGGGAGTCCCATTATTCCAGATTTTGCTGCTTTCCCTTCGGTCTTGACTGGACTTAAGCTCAGAATGTCTGTCTTGCCTAGAGTTCACACGGCTTCGACGTCCATCTTTGCTATGGTCCTTTGTGCTTGCTTTTCGGGGGGATCGAGATCGGGATCTTTGGTTTTGTTTTTGAGTTTCGCTGTTGTCATTTTTTGCCTTTTTTATGGCACAGGTTAACTTGGAGGCTTCCGTTGTGGTTGTCTCCATTTCGGTGGTATTGAAAAATTCGCGGCTAAGGCGGCTTTCAGCGCAGCGATCTCAAGGTCTTTTTGAGCGAGTTCCTGATCCTTACTTCTGATTGCGTTGAAGAGTTCGTCAACCTTGTTCTCCATGTATTCTAGTTTTGGGTCCTTTTTACCAGTTTCGATAAGAAGTTTGTCGAATTTGGCATTAATTTCTGCGAATCATGCGTCGTTCCCTTCGGCGACTACGGTGGCAACGGATTTTGTGCGGTGGTTAGCGTCGTATATCCTTCGAGCGGCTGGGTATCCAATGCCCTGATCAACCAGGATATGTTGAATATCAACCTCTTTCAGGTAGATCGGACATTTTTTGCTTGCAACCGGATGGGTATCACTTTTGCAGTTCTTGCAGTAGGATCGCTCTTGGCACGGCATTTCGGGAGTGTTTGTGTGGTTCCCACAGCAGACACCACACAGTAAATTTTTCGCAGAGCATCGTTCTCTGGGGTATCCATAGTCAAAACACCCGTAGCAAAGCATTGGCGTAGGGTAGTAGGGACGAGTGCGTGCTCTTATCCACCCAAAACTAACGCTCTGTGGCACTAAGGTACCGTCGATTGTTAAGATGATTGTTGGAGTGGGTACAGCATCTTTACCTTCCCTTCTCGTTATCCTTCTGAGATCCTTCACACCTTGGTCTTCTAATTCCCTGAGTAGTTCCTCATTTGTGTATTCAACGGATTCTGGACAGTACACTACACATCGGCATTGGTTTCTGGTTGGGTGCTCTGCAATTTTGATTTTTGTCCCGTCAAGCAGTTGGTTCATTTGCTTCAGTTTGTCAATTTGTCCTTGGTTCCTCAGTTTGATTATATACGAAATTCCTTTTGCTTCCGGATAGGCATCCTTAATCCGGACGCCAAGGAAGGATTCGACGGCTTTTCGTATTTCGAACGGTCGTTTTGGTAAACTATCGTTTAGCCCCTCGAGGCGAAGCACTCTCATTTGTCCGTAGTCCCCGCGGGAATCTCCCCATTCTGGGAAGCTCCGTCCCGTGTAGACTCCATCAACCTTGTTGCCTGTACTAGGTCCAGGATCACCTGGGTCCCCGTAGGGAATTAATGGGGGGAAACCCCCCGATGCCATGCCGGGAGGCTTGTTAGTTTCTGTTTGTTTGCTCTCGAATCACAGAACAAAAGTCACCCGAGCACGTGACTAATTTTTTTTCCCGCACTGCACTGAACGACACTATTTACTCACGCTCTCGGTTGGTGGCACTGTCTGATGGTCTCAGCAGTCACCCACCACACTACGACTGACGTACTTGCTCTCTCTTCTCTCTTCTGAACTGCTGCTTCGTATCAATTGTACACTCTCGTCTCCCCCACCTCTCCGTTGGTGAAATTGGATGAAGGGTGGAGATCACTCACTCACACTATACAGTCCTATATAAAATGGCGTTTATTTCATAGAGCTCTGTTGTGCAAATCACCTAATTAATTGCTCTAACTTGTGGTCATCCCCGTGGGAAATGAATATATTTCACTTTTGGAAAACAGAATGTCGTCGCGCAAAAAAACCACCGATGTCAATATTTGTCAATGCACTCCGAAATCACACGATATTCTGTGAAAAAACTCTTCCTTATAAGCAACGCGTGTTGTCGCGGCGAATCCGAACTCATGAGTGAGACACTTTGAGCATGTTTGCATCATCTGTTGATCCTCCGTGTAATAACAGCTTAACTGGCAGTAACGGAGTAACAACCTCGGGCGGTCAATCATGCTCATTACAGGGTTGCTGCTCGCGTTTATCCAATAAATGCATTCGTTGACCGATTGCTCTTCTCATACAATGTTTTCCGTAATAATGACAAAGTAATAGTATTTGGATTTTGCTACAACTTTCATCCATCGTATCATGACGAACGATTCGCCTTGATATAAATAATCGCGCTTATTCACCACTTACTCACGGCGATGCGATACTTTCTTATCACAGATTTCAAATGTGAGCAAGGGAGTTCTCATATGCAGTAGGGAACGCTATAAAACGGGCACACCTTCGCAAACTTTCTGATTCGTGATGCAGTACTGGAGCTGTACGGAGCAACGAGCCATTATGGATTGGCAGCTGGCGATTGCATGTACCCTGGAGAGTGCATTTGGCAGTGCTGAGCGGCAAGGCGCCAATGTGGATTTGGCAGCTGACGGTGGCAAGAACCATAGAAGGTGCACTGGCGACCAACCATTGGTCATTGCGCTGCAGGCTGTTGCTAGCAAGCCGTTGGCTAGGCAGTAATAACCAGCTTCACCAAAAGACCGACAAGGTTTTAATTCAAATGCGGACCATTTCGAATCCGTCCTATTCAGGGCGACGAATCCAATTTCGAGAGAGTTTGTATGATTTTAATTTATCTAAAATTACTTTCCAAGCTCTTACCAATTGGCAAACAGTGGTGCCTATAGTAATTTTAGTTTTCTCTTCGTTGCATACCTTGAGCATTGGTACAATTTACAAATGGTTGCCGTCACAAAAAATGTAAACATCGGACGCTAATAATTCGATCGTTTCTTGAATGATTTACTTTTGAGATCCTTGAAACCTCAAAAGGCATGTTTCAGAAAAAAAAATCGTATTTGTCCTCTCCTAAACGGTTCCCCACGGGCATCCGGATTGTCCCGGAATGGTCAATATAGTCATTGGGCCATTTTTAGGCAAGAAGTAGATAATTCAACAAAAGTCATGAAGTTTGAGCCGTCGAAATGCATGTTTCGGCGAAAATCCGTTTTTGTCCCCGCCTAAAGGGTTCTTCCAGGGCATCCGGGTTGTTTAAGAATGGCCAACATAGTCATTGATCCATTTCACGGCTAGAAGTAGACTACCCAACAAAAATCATGAAGTTTGAGCCGGCGAAAGGCAGGTTTCGGCGAAATCTGTATTTGTCCCCTCTTAAAACGTTCCCCTGGAGCATCCGGATTGCCCCGGAATGGCCAATATATTTATTGGGTCATGTCTAGGCAAGAAAAATACTACTTATAAAAAATCGTAATGTTTGAGCCGTCAAAAGGCCTGTTTCGGCGAAAATTCGTATTTGTCACCTCCTAAAGGGTTCCCCCGGGGCATCCAGATTGTCCCGAAATGGCCAACATGGTCACTGGTCAATTTCAAGACTAGAAGTAGACTATTCATGAAAAATCAAGAAGTTTGTGCCGTCGAAAAGCATGTTCCGATAAAAAAAAAATATCAATCGCTGTCTCACGGATCCTGGCAAAACATGCCCTCTTCCGGCACAGATTTCTTGTGGCTAATCGGGTTGAAAAGAGCAGTACTCACCAGAAACTGTAAATTGGAACTCTAACTAGCATTTTTTCTGAAAAGACTTTAAAATTTGGTCATTTATAGTTTCCACAATGTTAGTTTTAAATCCGTGTCAATATGACCTGAAACACCTTATTCGTACGTTTGTTTCAACAGCCCTTTCGAAACTTTTCATGATTTAGGAAAAGTCAAGAATATTCCAACGTCTAGATGCAAGTTATAACATTTTTCAAATCCATTCCGGGTCATATTGACCCTGGCATCTAAGGAAGGATAAAGGTGACCTTGGACTCAATCCAAACGAAAAACAACGGGTGCTTGGCTTGACTGGAAAACAGAAAATTTAAAGAGACGAAGGATGTCGGAAGCTGCTCAAGCGGCACGGTGATCGTGAAATGCTGTTTTCGGGCGAAAAAATGTTCCTGCTACTGGATCACCACAACCAGCAAAATGATCGGGTGTATGCAGCACATCTGTTTGATATTCCTCGCGATAAACTAGCTGTGTAAAGTTTCCAGAATGTTTCAAGGGTGATGGCTTGGGGATGTTTTTCCAAAACTTTGAAAGTTCCCATTGCTATTCGTTGAACCTGGTGTTTATATCAACAGTAAATATTACTTGATAATCTTTTGAAGAACCATTTGCTTCCCTTCGTCAAGCAACACTATAAGAATTCACCATAATGTTTCCAATAAGACTCTGCACCGTCCCACCAGGCAAAAGCAACACAGGCTTGGTGTGAGGACAATTTTCCGGATTTTATTTTGTCGGAAGAATGGCCTAGCTCATCTCCTGATTTGAGTATTCTCGACTTCTATGCATGGGGCTACCTGCAGGACAAACTGGGACATTGAGATAAACGTTAAATATATGCCAAACAGGAAATACATTGGAAGTTAAAATTCATGCAAGCTTCTCATTTTTATGTGCACACACTAACCCTGTATATTGAAAATAAAAACTCTCATCCCCTAAATCCAGTCGTAACTGTATCTAAAAGCATCTTACCTTCTGAATTTTGCTTGGCAATCGCCAGATTACCATCATGAAGTTACTTGAAATAAGAGATATTCAGTACAATTTCCTTCACTCTGAAATGGGTTTCCATGTACATATTTCGTATTAACTTTATCAGCGAAGAGCTTGACCTCCTAACAGAACGTGAAAAGTCATCCATTAGAAGCCGCATCATATTCAGCGCCTGCCAACATGTTTAAGAGCTATTAAGAGGATTAAAGAGTATCACAGGGGGCGAGGATCCAGCGAGGATCATTCAGTAGCTACTGTTTGCCCTCCCGGTTAAAAGAAAACTAGGAAAATGAGCTTCCCGCACAGCAGCATCGCCAACCAACTAGTGAGTGGCGTAATGTACACGGAAATATAATTGAGGCGAGCGAAGAGGGCAAAGCGGCAGCAAAAAAAAATCTATTTACTTGGAACTCCGACTGTATACATCACTTCCTCTTCCTAGAACTGAGATGTTGTGGAAAGGGCCATGCCAGTGGTAGTATATTTGCTAAAATGGAATTAAAACCCTGCTTATTGCGGTTCTCCGCATTTTCCACCCGTAGCTCTTGGCTCAGAAGCGCTCCGCTGAACTCTATGCCGCATGGTTTAAACCTTATGAAGGAAAAAAAATGTTTATAATTTGTGTCAAACGTCTCCGCTTGCATTTCTTGATTCTCTGGACAGCTTGGGCGGGTAATGAAATATAATAATTATGCTGGATTACATCTTCCGGGGGGCCTAGGCGCCTGCTCAGTCGTCGTTGTCGCATGAAAGCTTCCCTACAGCCAATGTACATTTTTATGCCTTTAGAACATGAAATAAAGTCGTTAGAGTTGAAGTCAACCCGGTTTGGATCAACCTTCGCATAGAGACCCGCCAACCGGCGAAGATTGTATTTACTTGTGGCGTGAAAAAAGAAAACCTGGCAGCAAATCATTTTCGTTCGGTAGAGAAAGGAAGAAAGCGGTGTTGACTGAATGAAAGACAGACTTCGACGAGCTGGCGTTGTAAGGTGAAAAAGTCAAGGAGGGGAGGCCTCTTCGGGGAAAATTTAATCTAGGGATTTATTCATGAGTGTGTTGGGGTGCTGGGGTCTTTTTAATGCGCTTTCGTGTCAATGTAATTCCTATGGTAAACAATGGCTTTGACGACATAATTATTGTACTCCCAGTCACAATCTGATTTAGTGATAAGCTGATTTACGTGTGACTTTGGATTTGATTGATTGAACGGGATATGATAGGTGGAAGTTGCTGAGGCTTGTTGAAGTGCAGTATATAATTACGCATCAAAGACTAAGTATCTGATAAGCTGAAGGTAATAAGCACAATAGAGTTCTCAGAACTGCGATAATCAATAGAGATAAATTTGAGATGGTGGATGACGCCATTGGTTCATAGTCAGAAAATGGGTCGATTTTCCAATCCACAGGCCAAATGTTTGATTCCCGATATTTTCGAATGTCTTTTTGGGTGGGAAATTCGACTGCCCTGGAGCACAAGCATATCATTGTACTTGCCACAAATTAAACTATTGGATTATTTGGAATGCAAAAAAGTCCTCCATCTAATGCGAGAAATGTTATTAGCAATCTGTTGTTTTTGTATAAATTCGTTCAATTAGATGCAGTACAGTTCTGTCTAAGCTATCGAGTGAGAATCATTGTTTCGTTTGTAGCTCTCTAAGCTGTTGGCTGTTTTATTTTTATTTTTCTCGTGACGGTCTCCCTATTGTAACCGTTTGCTTGAGGTTTCTATAAAAACTTTGGTGGCTTTAGCGCCATTATCGCGTGCGAGATACCTCCAGTCTGTTGATTTGTCCGATTCTTTTGAGACAATTCCTCAAGGGAAATGCTCGAACGGTTGCTGGCCGAATGCTTAAAATCACTTGCTGAATCTTCAAAAGTCCAAATTTTATTCCTTTACCCCTCGTTACCCACGCGTTCACTTAAGCTCGCGCGACTGAAACGCAATCGCTAAAGAGGATTAGAAGTCTGAAAGGCAATTTACCTACGAAAGTAACGGAAACGTAAGAGAGAACAGTAGGTTCCCACGGAATTGCTGTAAAAGAAATCAATTGGTTCTCAGATCTTCTAATTCAATTCTTTATTTCACATACTAATGCATTCGAGTTGGACGGGATTGTGTACTAGCTTAAATGGGAATCTTATCATGGCCATAATAAAAAAGTTTCCACGTACCTGCGCAGGATTTTGTAACGACGGCTGGAGTCCGGTGGTGTGCTGAAGACGGAGGGCTTTCCGGCCCGAGGTGGCCACTAAGCCGTAAGCCGTAAGCCGATTTCTGACCCAATTTTGAAATTGCCCCGGTGTGGTGTCGGGGACGACGATGGTTTGTTTGACCGTGCTGACGTAGAAATCTTGATGTCTTTGAGTTAATGGCGGATTGCCAGTGGAGGGGACGCTTTCCCACAAGATGACGCCGTAAGCTCGTGAGCAATGGCCGAATTAAAGGTGCGGAGTGAGTGGCGGCTGGACGGAAGGCTTCCGATTTGGAATCGTCGAGAGCGCCCGGAATAACCGTTCCCTCGAGTTAGCAGTCCGGTTTCCCTTACGACCCGGCTTCACGTTCCTTTCCGTTTCACCGAGCGAGAACTAAAAACGAACTACTAGCTCTCGGTTCAGGTTCGGTCCTACGTACGATACTTGGCGACGTACGGGAACCACGCTCTCGGAACCTAACCGACGGGGTTTGTAGCGTGATGGTGGTTTCTACAAAAGTTTGGCGACTGTCGGGTGAGTTTCGCTCGACTAAATTGCGAACTTCACTCCCCTCCGTTTGGTTACCTCAAAAGGCGGGCCTTAGCGGACACACGAGCACAATTGGTCGGTATGCGACCCACGCCGAAATGATCGGGAACCCCAATTCGACTCCGCTGGTCGCTTCGAAATGTACAGCCTGTTCAAAAAAAGCGCCTAAGCGCTGGAAGTCCAACGCGAATGTTGAACGTAAATTTATTTTTTTACTATTATTCTCTAAATAAATTACCTTTTTCTGTGGCTTCAATCCAAACAAAACACAGTGAAAATCGCGCAAATGTCAGTTACGCTGACTGAAACTAATTCTGGAAACAAACCAAAAAGATTCGTTAAAGCACTTCACTTGCAAAACCACTGTTCTCACTCTAATACCTACTGCAAACTTTGAAAGAACACACGTTTCACAACACAACAAATCCAATATTTTTACTCGGAACTTAAAGACCGCGATACTTCTACTTCTCTTGTGCGAGCAATAATGAACGAGCTTAGGATTTTTTCGTTCAGGAAACTTTGAAGAACAATTACTTATAATTTAGTAAAATTCAAATGACGTTAGCAATTCCGCGCCTTCTAGGATTCCAACAAATGATTAAAAATGAGCTATACACATTCAGGAGCCATTGCTGCACTCACTGAAGTAGTATACCGCTTTGCTTAGCCGAGACGCAAACCGCATGAAACATTTCTTAACCGAAGAAAGTCATGTCGCCAGGCAAAGACAGGTTCATTTTGGTCTTGCTTTAAAATTCGAATCGTCAAGCCGACTTAACGAACTCAAGCATTATTTTACCTAAAAAAAATAATCAGCTAATAATTACCTAAAATACAATTCATAAATATGAATCTGCTTTAAAAAATAGAAACGTCAAAAGCTTTTGAATTTTGTTTAAATTTAATTGAAAATATTCATCCAACGTTACACTATGTCACGCGATGTTGGCAAAGTACAATCTATAACGAGCTATATAGATATGAGAGAAAATTGGGAGATAACGGATAATTCTGGCGATGGAGAGCTTTCCTGGGCCAGATTTGGCTCACTACGCGACGCTACGGTATATATGAGTATCTTGTACAAGTTATATCTTGAGATCCTGGCCATCTGGGGAGATGACGTCTTCGACAAAGTTGTACAGGTGGCCACTATGCCGTAAGTCGTAAGCCAATGTCTGTCCCCATTTTGGAATCCAAGATGGTGACTTCTAGTCATAGAAAATCTGAGAATTACCGTCAAATACCTTGCAAAATGGATGTTTTTGAATCGATAACGGCGTATAAAGGTGGAAAATCAATGTCTGACGCCATTTTGGAATTCAAGATGGTGGCTTCTGTTTTGGAAAAAAGTGAGAAATAATGTCAAACACCCTATGGTATGGATATTTTGGATCGGAAACGTCGTATAACGGCTTAAAATCGATGTATGACGACATTTTGTAATCTAAGATGCCGACTTCTGAGTACGGAAAAATGGGAAATACTGTCCAATAGCCTGTAATATGTATATTTTTGAAACGTAGGCTTTTTGATAGTATTTCCCCTCTTTCGGGACTGAAGCCACCATTTTGGATCCCTTAATGGAGTCGGACATCGATTTCCGGCAACAAGACGCCATTTGTTGCCGGAAATCGATGTACGACTCCATTAAGGGATCCAAAATGGTGGCTTCAGTCCCGTAAAGAGTGGGAAATACTGTCAAAAAGCCTAAAATATGGATACTTTTGGATCAAGAACGGTTTATGAAGTGTTTCAGAAAAACTGGGACATACTATTGGATACTTTACGGGATGTATGACGCCATTTTGGAATCCAAGTAAAATACCTTAAAATCGGAGCGCCATTTCAACTACCAACCTTGCGTGATATCTTAAGACTTGGACAATGTTGGAGGCAACAAAACGCTGGAGATGTCAGTAATTACAAAATTACTCAGCATGCAGTAGATATCTGTGACATTGGATTTAATAAAGAAACATCCAATAAGAAACCATCAGAAATTATTGCGGATCATGTTATGGATTTCATGGAACAAACCCTAGTAGCACACTTGTTCCAAACTGATTGATGTAAGTCCAATGTGACTCAATTTGGTCAAAATCAAGTTTTTGCAACCAATTATGACGGAAGTGTGCTGCTCGGGAATGGGAATTGATAACAGCTTGATGGCTTTTGGTGAATATTCTACAAATTCCAATGCTGGCTGTAAAGGTGGTACTATGCATTGTTTAAACGTTAAATTGGAACGAAAACTAAACTAACTAGTTTGCGCACCTCACACCAACGAGTTACCATTGCGCCACTTGATCACCAAATTAGAAGGGAAAACCTTGTCGAGCAACCAGCATTCCTTAACATTTGCGATTTAAAATTAATATGGCCTTAAAAAAAACTTGAAGGTCCTATTTTCTAATTGTTAGAACATGTTGTTAACGATCTGTCTACTGATCAGGCGTACGGGTAATCAATAACTAAGGAAATATTTACGGGTAAGCTTCCCAAGAATAGATTTGGTCGAATCTGAGTCTCAAAGTACGGCTTGCGATGTAAAGCACTGAAAAAATTGTCCTGATAAATATCATTTAAAGCTCATGGGTAGGCTATATCAAGATAACTGTCGCTTTTGTAACCTGAAGAGTGAAAGCTCTGAACACTTACTGTGTTACTGCGTTGCACAATTTAATAAAAGATGCAGATTGCTAGACAAAGAACATAAAGGCTTGGAAAATCCGGGCTGTTAGCTCCTTACCTAATCTTACTAATCAAACCAAGGCTTAGGTGGCTTCTGTTGTATACAGAAGTTGTCTCAGAAGTTCTGTTCTGTCTATGGCTGCATTTCGCCAGCCTCCTAGTCTGTGAAGGGTCCGCATCTCGCCTTCTACTTGATCGATCCAACTTCCTCGTTGCGTGCCTCTTCTTATGCCCGTCGAATCGTTATTTAGAAACATTTTAAGTCGACTGTCGTCCGACATTATTACGATATGCCCAGCCCACCATAGTCGCCGATTTTAGCGATGTGAACCTTGGGAAGTTCTCCCAGAAACTTATGCAATTCGTGGTTCATTCGTCTCCTCCACGTTCTGTCTTCCAACTGCTCGCCACCGTAGATCAAACGCAATCCCTTCCGTTTGAAGACACCAAAGGCGCGTTGCAATGTCCATGTTTCGTGGCCTTAGAGGACTACCGGTCTAATTAGTGTCTTGTAGAAGGCCAACTTTGTAGTTCGACGGACTTTGTTCGCCAACCATAATGCACCTTTGTATCTCTCTGCTGGTATCGTTATCGGCGGTTTCCAATGTGCCCAGATACACGAATTCGTCAACCACTTTGTTTTTGTTACCGCCGATCTGATCTCGTAGTTGGAGGCTAGCATTTTTGTCTCGAGAGCCTCTTCCTCTCTTGTATTTTGTTTTGAACGCCTTAATGATCAGCTCAATTCTATCAGCTTCAGCTGGAAGACTGATGTATGTTTCCACCATCGTTTTAAAGATGCGTGCTACGATATTAACGTCGTCAGCCATGCCAAAAAGTTTGACAGACTTCCTGAATATCGTACCATATATGTCTATCTCCGCTCTTTGATTCACAACTACCAATGCAACGCTGTCTGAATAGATATCATCTCATGAACGTACCGTGTCCAAAATGATATTTTCCGCTTTTGGAATACTGAAAAGACATTCCAGTAAGATTTCATCTGCAAACCCTGAGTTTCATACTTGACTGTGAACGTATCGAGGCATCAAGAGTAAATTTTAAGCTCAATCAGTTAACCTTCTCATCAGTCCTGCAATGTAGCTGAAAAACGTTACCAATATAGCTTAACGCAGAAGCAAAGGGGACCTCCAATTCACTTCCAAGCTCAAACCAGAACGACTATGGATAAGTTGGCAGTATAAGGCACGACTGATTCAGAGGAACTGAGGACTCCCGAATTGCTTTCTAGGGTGCGTCCTGCACAACAAAAATGAAAAATGTAAAATTTCCCCTCGTTTACTTGTGAGCCAAAGCAAGCGTAAACACCGAAACCGCTTGCAACCTTTCATACAACAGACTAGATTCAGGTGTTATCTGACTTGAATTAAAAAAAAAAATAGCTCATGAAATAATGCCAAATCTAGCATTTCAATTAAGTGCATTAGATAATGCACAAAATTATATGTTTCTTTCAAATTGTCTAGTAGTCAAAAGATTAAGCTGGAGTATTGAGAGAAACTGTTGATCGAACAGCTAATGGTGTTCTAAAAGGCGTACCCGTTGGAGTACCGACACACGTTTGTGCAAAGGAGATCGACAAAACTGGAGGAAGCCAAACTGCATTTTTGTGACAGACCTTTGAATTCCCTTAAAAAATACATTAAGGCCAACTGCGTGGATCCAAAGTCCCGTCCTTCTGCTCTACAGGAAATCTAGAGTCCTGTAATAAAGCCTGTACTCGAAAAAAATGCACAAACAAAAATGATCACAAAAAAATTATTTTAATTATGATATTTTTGAAACTCTCAGGGAATAAATAAACACATATTAGCTATACTTTTGCAAAGTTGGTTGATTTTAGCTTCTCTCTTATAGTAAATGCCCGCACCTTGTACTTAACGCTACCTATCAAATCCTTTGAACACTTGTACCATCTTTCTAAAACTCTTTCGTACACTCTTTTTTCAAATCCTTTTCGTTTTTAAAGACCTTCCCTGTTTATCGGAGCTTGTCTGTCATAATTGCCCAGAATTTTTCCAAAGGGCAAAGTTCTATTGGCCGAGAGTTGTGGCCGAGCCTGTCACAACAAGTACTTCTTGGCAAACTTGTCGACCTTCTTTTCCCGGAACTTATATTGCAATATAATACTGATCAACTAAAGCATACATTTTGGAATAACACCGCCTTCAACCTTCTTGACCAGCTCCAGAGGTTTTTCGAAACCGTCACAGGCGTGCCGCGTGCACGACCTCCATCGGCATTTCGTCTCAAATTCGTTTGATTACGGTTTTGAATTGGTTCATTCATTCTTGTCCAAAAAGTCGGTCAAATTTTCTCGGCACCAGCCCTGAACGAGATTTGCAGTATGCGATGGCGCTCCGTCCTGCTGAAACACATAGTGATCATCTCCAAACACCTCTTGTACATATGGCTTGACAACTTTCCAAAACTTTCGTTTTATAATTTACGGCATTCACTTTAACGCCTTATTCGCTTGCAAATTCCTCCCCAAACCATCACTGACGCAGCACTTTGGAACCGTGGAATATTCCTATCACTCTGGAACAGTTCTCGAAGAGAGAGCCCACAGTCTGTCGTTCTGGACATTGTGGGATTGTTGCAAGACGAATAACTTTTCGTCGGAAAAGATAAATTCTTCCCCACCATGCCGCGACAAAAGCAGACTTGCTCTTTCGAGTCGTTTCTGCTTGGAAGGTTCCGAAACTCCGTGAACCTTACGTTTCTTGAAAGCTTGGAATCCGAGGTCATTTTGCAGTATATTGTGCATTGACGATCTCGAAACATTCAGATCTGCGGCCATTTTAACAACTCGTGCAGTCCGCATCGTAGAGACGCTGTGATCTCTTCCGTCTAATCTTCTTGGCTCTCCCGAATCGAATGGTTCGGATTGCACTTTAAGTACTCGTGCACCTTCGCATGCGTTACGGAGGGTTACGCTTTTCTTCCGCGCCATCTCACCTGGGTCTCCGGTCATTTTTCCACACGAGACATGTGGAACTGTCGACCCCCAACTGTTTCGCGATCCACCTGTGGGATGGTTCGGACATTTTCCAAAATCCCGCGCCCGTAGCTATTTTTTCGAAGCACGTCTTGCTTGGAAGCCATCTCGATAATAACTTGACAGATTGTGACGACATTTTATTCATGTAAGCATTACTCTCTGAACTAGTTTTATCTCATTATTTCATAAATTTTTAATTATGCCCTTTACTTACACAAAAAAAGTATTGAATTTTTTTCGAGTAAAATCTTTCTTCGCTCTATCGTTCCCTCCCCACTTCAGGCATTTCAACCATTGTCTGTTTTCAGTTCATTCAAAAACGCCGATAGTTCGATTTTCGACTATCCTCAAATTATGGGCAGAAGTCTCGAGCAATCAAAACTGCTTTTGAAAAATACGGAACTCCAAAACTTGATCCTGATGTTTTTCAAGAATCTCTTCTTCGTTCGATGCAACAGAAATTACATTTTCGACGCCCATAGCCAATCTACTAGACTCTGTTCAGAATGCCTCGTATCCAAGCGCTTCGCATTTAGACGACACGTACCAAACATTCGGCCTTTTCGGCGAGTAAGAAGCCGTAGAAATCAGCAATATTAACTGATGTTGACTTTGCTTTACCGTGGCCGAAAGATAGGCCACAAACAATACTACAACATAAAACCCAAAGAAGCGTGGTCGGCCACTGAAGAATGGACAAAATAAGGAAGTGTCTATTCAAACGGCATCAGTTCCATCACCACATCCAAATAATAAAAATCTGTCAGCACGATCTAGAAATTGTAAACAAATTCAAAAAGTTCAATACTACAAGCCAGACTCGGACTTAGACTAATACAAACTTTCTTTTACCCTTACATGCTTTGTTCTCACATAATTATCAATTAAATCGATTAATGAATATATTTCCTTTCCTTCATAGTCACTTCTATTGTTTTTCTATATCTATTTATTTTTTAGATATTGATTGGTCCGAATTTGACCAAATCGGACTTTTCTACTCAAAAGCGCATAGACGCAATGGAACAGGCTTTCAGTAACACATATTTTTTGCAAATCAGTTGACTTGCTACAGTTCTGTAGGTCAAAAACCCTTATATGGTCCAAATTGGACTTGTGCTCCCTAAGTTTATTGTGATAAGCAATAAGCTAAAATCAAAATCCAACAATTGACCGAGAATTGGTAAAAAGTAAACTCAGCCAAAATTTTAGGATTTATGTACAAATTTTACAATGAAGTTTATTTTTGATAAAATGGTGATTAAAAACTTTCGTCGAAGTTCGGCTTGATTAAAAATTTGAGTTTACGAAGAATCTTAATTCAAAAAGGCTCAATGATGCTCGAAATAAATTTCTAGAAATAGATGCAAAATTTTTGAAAAAAAAAAAATTAAAATACTTTTTAACATCTCAGAATATAGTAGGTTAATCAGAAAACATTCGAAAGGCTGTTGGCTTATGTGGCTAATGTGGATTTGAATTGACAGCATAGAATGATATTTCTTAAGTCATGATATATCTTTGTAGCTGCGCTTTCGCCAACTAACCACACAACCGTAAATCTCTTCAATTTGGTCAGTATTCCCATGCACGTTGCCACTGAAAAGTGCCGATTTTTTACAAACACTATTAATCTGTACAGCATTAAATGCTAATCCAAACCAGACGACAGCCGAACCACAATACATATCCCAGGCATTGCATTCTGGTGGCTGCATGTTTTGCAGCATGACCAAACGAGCTCAAAATTATTGCGATCAACATTCCAAAAGAATTGAATCCTACTATACCCCCCCCCCCCCCCTCTGTCGCACTTGTTCTTCCTTCCAACTTGGTTTTCGAAATCTGAGTTCGTATTCATTGGTTCGGTTGTTGTTGGTTTAACATCACTGCAGCATAAATTTCCACCCACATTTATATTGCAGTGCACACACCACAGGCTACCACAACTATGATAGTATACGTCGGCGACAGCACTATCGAGCATACACTCGAGACAGTCAATGCTGGTTGCTCCATCGACACTTGCCTGCAGTTGCCCAAGCATCATATTTCGTTGTGAACAAATGTGGCTCATATATGCATAGCACAATGGCAAATTAGGGATGTTAATCGTGACTGCATTGATCGATTCCCAAGAATTAATGGATCAATCAAGACCACTATAATAGCTTTGTTTCGATTTTGACCGTCACGCATAAGTCTCATGACTAGGGAGATCTGAGAATCCCTAATGAACGAAGACGCATGATGCATAGGTGTGGGATTCGGGTGCAGTGAACACGCTGCACAAGAAGAGTGGAAAAACAATACTGCAAATCGTGAACTACAACAAGGAAAAACAATCCTGTGAAAGCAATTGGAATGTTAAATGAAAATCTGTTCCTCTGTAAATTTGAATGTCATAGCTTTCAGAGCTGCTGATGTTGTTACTATTATTGCTGTTTGCATTGCTGTTCAGTGTTGTCCTGTTTAATGTGACATTATTGCTGTAGATGTTCAATGGAACGGACAGATGATGTTATTAGAGTAGGTTTCCCGAATATGGTTTCAGAGTGGGGTCCCGTTACGTTCAGAACAAGGTTTGATGTTGATAAAAGTTTTGGCTAGATATTTGGTTTATTTAGTCTGCTAATAAATAGTCTGGGTATGTTTTAATTAGTGTCTTGGTATCAATAAACGCTGAATAATGATCAAATGGCAATGCGTTTTGCAGTTAACTAGGAATCAGCTTTCCATCGAATTTTTTTTCGAAACATTCAACATTTTATTGCAAATTTCCATCAGTCGAAAAACGACAAAATAATTAAAATAATTAAAACAACCAGGGGGCACACAGATACGCCCGAAACAAAGGCCGCAGCAAAGGCAAATAGACAGAAGGAAAACCAGGCACCAAGAAAAAGGACCAAAAGAAAGGAAACAGACAAGAAAACAAAACAAGAGAAAAGATAACAACAAAGCAAATAAAATCAAACAAGGCAAAAAAAAGAAAGAAGGATTGGCGGAGCTAGACAATTAGTCTAGGGGGCCTGGAGGGGACCTGCCCGAAGGATTTTTTTCGTTTATAGGAATATTAGAAACAGCGACGAGTTGGGGACAGGTTATTTTTATTGATGAATCAAAACAGGTTTAATCGAATAGTTAGGTCTATTCTGCGCCTCTGTGAGTCGAGATGCCTTAAGAGAATCGAGTGTGGTGAATATATACCGCGTATTATTCCTTGTGGATCAAATGGAGAATGGACTCACACGAGGTGACTGTAGCGCCTTGCAGAAAAGTGTGAAAATACCTGGGGTATGGTGTCCTCAATAACCCGTGGTCAGGGGTGCCCAATATTTTTTTTTCTTAAATAACTATCAAAATGACTAACTAAACTAAAAAATAAATGGAAAAAGTTGGAAACTGTTCCACGACCATGTTTTTTTTTGAGCTAAATTTCTAAAGACAGTTCAAAAAATTTGAAGGCGAATTCGAAGTTATTTCATCAAAAATCTACTGAGAACTTCAAGGCAGTTTCGAAACAAACATCCATGGGTAATTTGAGGTTGAACTTACGAATTTGATTGACATTGATAGTATTCCAGGGCATTGAAAGTCTATGGAAATTTTTTCGAAATTTTTCGAAGGTATGTCAAAAGAATGTAAACAACTACAGTATAGGCGAAAATAACAAATGCATCTACCGTTTTGAACTGTGTTGAATTTTTAAATCTTCAAGTACAGTCTTCAAAATGATTTGAAAATTGATTCAGATTTCCCATGTTAGAAGGTTTGGCAAAAAATCAGGTTTTAAATAATTTAAAATTGAAAAGTTGGTCTTCAAATGATGAGTTGACAACTTCGAAGGAGGAGTGCGACCGACTTCTGGTCCTCACAAGTTCCTACATCACGCCTCCACGAGTCATATGATCACAAAAGACTGCCAGCTGAAACATGGAGACGCTGGTTGGCGTAGCCTGGGCAATGTTGTCAATCTGACAATAGCGAAGTGAGGGGGTGCGACTGAAGATCGTGTACCAATAAATCATATTGTCTATTTTCCATTTTCATTTTTTAATAATTTCAGCACGCTTTGGAATCATATTTGCATTCCAAAACCATGTGTAAGACCCTGGAGCAACATGACAGGCATCAAAGGTTCAATTTATTTTTCAGCATTTCAGCACAACATTTAATTCAAAATTGCACTTCTGAACTTCAACTACTATATTTATAAAAGACGGGCATGTGCTTATCAGCAATTTAGGATTATATTCTAATATTGTGTTTAGTGGTATTATGGTGAGAAAAGCCATTTATTTCAGAAATCATCAAACTGGACTCTTCGATCACTCCAATTGCTATCTTTGAAATGGTACTAGAACAGTATAGTGAAAAAATATTACAACATGTATTATAAGATAATATCTCTCATTGAAATTTTATCCTTGATATTTGGAATGATCTATACTGTTTTCAGCTTTTCCAGGACTAATAGGATGTTAATACATATCTAATTTTCAATTATTTTTCAGTAACAATCCATTAGATGCCAGATATATTTTGTACATACTTGTATTACCTTCTCGTTTTGACTTACTGTATTCGCTCTCTTACATGGTCATGTAATTTAATTTGTCTCTACAGAGTGAATACAGATGAGAACACACTGTTTTAACAAGCAGTATATTTCGGATGTTTACCTTCAAATTTTATTCAAATGGTTTTGATTCTAAAAAAATTAAAAATATTTGTTAAGGTCTGTATCCACATTAATCCGGACACCTTCAAATCATTGTAACTTTTGAAATATTGCACGTAGGAATGAAAATTTCACTGTGGTATAGCTGAGAGTCTATGATGAAAAAGACTTTGATTGATGTTTACATTTCATGTTTAGTATTCAAAATGGCGACGAAAGAAAAACAAGTGCGCGAGCGAATTTTGTACGGGCGTACGGCAAATCCTGACTTGTCAATACGGGACCTTGCAAAAACATTGGATTTGCCTAAATCCACTGTTCACGATGTGCTCAAATCATTTTCGGAACGTTTGACGGTGGAGAGGAAACCGAGAAGTGACAAAAACATTGGATGCGCTGATCCTGTCATGGACCGAAAGGTGAAAAGGATATTAACGAAAAACCCAAATCTCTCCATTCGAACGGTGGCTCGTAAAATAGGGATGTCGCCTGGTTTTGTCCAAAAATCAAAACAACGTTTGGGACTTAAGTCGTATAAAGTAAAAACAGTTCCAAATCGCAACGACAAACAGAACTTGGCAGCAAAATCACGGGCTCGACGTTTGTACTGCGAATATTTGACGAAGTTTTCATGCGTTGTTATGGACGATGATACTTATGTCCTGGAGGATTTCAAGCAGCTTCCAGGGCTGGCTTTTTATTCTGCTATGGCCAGAAATGCTACAACTGAGCATTTCAGAACGAAGAAGGCATCGAAATTTCCCAAAAAATACCTTGTGTGGCAAGCAATTTGCACGTGTGGCAAAAAGAGTAAATCTTTCGTCACTACAGGCACAATCAACAAGGAGATCTATCAGAAAGAGTGTCTGCAGAAGCGATTGCTACCCTTCATCAAAAGTCACAAAGAAAAACCTTTGTTCTGGCCCGATTTGGCATCATGCCACTATGCTAAAACTGTGATGGAGTGGTACCAAGCAAATCAAGTGAACATTGTACCAAAAACCTCAAACCCGCCAAATTGCCCAGAGCTACGACCAATCGAGAGATATTGGGCTCTGATGAAGCGGAAGCTTTCTGGAAAGAAGCAAGGAATCAAAGACATCAAACACTTCCAGCAAATTTGGACAAAGACGGCTTTGCCGATTTTTGAAGAGTCTGTTCTAACCCCTAATTGACGGAGTTAAGCGCAAAGTTCGAAAAATTTATGCAAATACCGAATAACTATGTTTTGTCTTCACGAATTGTTAAAACACATCCCATGAATCTGAAATAAACTACTACGACGGAAATATAATGCGAAATTTATGTTTTATCCATGCTTTGAGGTGTTCGGATTATTGCGGATACAGACCTTACATAAAATATCAAAAACAATGATGTTTATTTTTATGAAACATTAATGTTTATGATATTTTATGTATTTTATTTTACTTATTTCATTTCATTGGGAGCATTGTGATTAGGGTATGTATTGCATTTTTTTCTTGGGTGGAGCTGCATAGCAGCTTAAATATTTGTCAAGGCTGGACCCTTTTTTAACATTCCCCATTTCTTAAACGAATTCCATGGTCACACTAGCAAATACCAACCGCGTGAGCACCATTTGAAGTATTAGGTATTTTGTCTTCGTATTTTATAAAAGATGTAGCATTTCTCATGTCATAGTACCCATCCCTGCAATATTGCACCCAACAACTTTGAACCTATTTCTATTTAAAGATGTCTAAGTAGACAATTATATAACTATTTCGAACACTTCCTGGAAACGACGTTCAAAATACTGTCTATGTTGACAGTAGCTTGAGCTCAGTCGGTAAAGGTGCGGCCACAAAGCAATACCATGCTGGAGGTGGCTGGGTTCGATTCCCGGTCTGGTCTAGGAATTTTTCGTAAAGGAAAATTTCTCGACTCCCTGGGCATAGCGTATGATTGTACTACGAAAGCTCTCAATTAATAACTGTGGAAGTGCGTTTAGAACACTCAGTTGAGAGCAAGCAATAAGCTAATTGTGAAAGCAATAAGCTTGAAATGCTGAATAAGACGAAATACTGTCTTGTGAATAGTTCAATAATTACAATTACTTCTTGGGGATGATATACAGGCCCATTATGCAGTCTTTGTCGACAACTAGTGGTACTGAGGTCAACCCCTAGAAATATTATGATTTCAGAAATTTACCTGATTATATCTTTACCTTACTTCTAAAACTACATTTTCGAAAATATTATCGGTAATGAATAAACTTCTATCTCCATATTACAAGAACTTTACAAGAATTCCGGAGAGGGCCTGCCCCCTAGGCACCCCAGCAGTTACGCCACTGTGTGTCAAACGCTATAGTTGTGTTATGGTGTTTCTTTAGTTGTGGTATATAATTTTGTAACATATTGAGATGCAGCCAACGAAGTTGCAGTATTCATCAGTAAAACCGAAAGGATTTATGATGAAGTTTTAGTGGACTGATGAGCTCAAGTTTGAGCTCTTTAACAAGCAAAATAACCGTGTCAGCGTTTGAAGCAAATCCAGAGAAGAGCTTAAGGAACGAACTTAAAGCAGCATTGAAGTTTTGAGTGTTGGTTGGAAAGGGGGAAAATTGGGGGAGAGGGGGAGCGGAGAAAGGGACGTGGGGGAGGGTTGTGTGGAAAGAGAGAATGGGATGAGTGGGGGACGGATGGCGACATCCTTTGCACAGTAAGCATTTTTATTAGGTTTGGGGGTTTTGGCTATTTGGTAAAAGGGGGATCAATTGGGAAGGAGGGGTGGGGCGACAAATCAAAAACATCCACGGTTGGGGGGGTTTTGGTTGCGGAAGGTATTCGAATTGAGTGGTGGGGCAGAGGGGGTGGCGGGTAGGGCTCGGTTAAGCAGAGAAGAGGGAATGTTATTGTTTGGGGGTGAGAGAGAAGAGAAGGCTCTTCATTTCGAAGAGTACAGCCTACACGGCCAGCCATTTGAACTCAGTTTTGAGTCGTTTTTGACTCACTTTCGTTAAAAGTGGAGTCACTCAAATTTGAGTAAATGTAACTGGAATTGACAAGTCGACAAATCAAACACATCCATCTGATTTGAGTCGATGTTTTTGATTTGTCGACTTGGCAATACCAGTTACATTTACTCAAATTTGAGTGACTCCACTTTTGACGAAAGTGAGTCAAAAACGACTCAAAATTGAGTTGATATGGCTGGCCGTGTATCCAAGTGTCTGTCTCCTATGTTAGGGATGTTAGGGACGGCTGTTCTTCGTCCTTTTGTCAGCGTGAGACTCTAAATAGTGCTGCGCACGATAGGCAAGACAGAGGGTTGTCGCAGGCTCTATAAGCTTATCATGAGTACAGGAAACATACAGTATCAATACGGAGTGGAACAATCGATACATATCGAACATAGACCCAGGCGACGAAAATTGGCTAACGGTTGGAAACTTGGAACACGGAGCTGCAAGTTTCTCGATTTCATGGGAAGTTTTTTCGACTTATTGAGCGTCCGCAAGTTGTAGTGCTGCAGGAATTTTGCTGCAAAGGTCGAATGGTTATACCATCTACCAGAGCTGCATAAATACACACGAGAGGGATCATTCTCAAGATACGCGAAAGTTCTACATGACAATCAACGCATTCCACAAAGGCTATGTGCCGTGAGCCGAAATGTCTAGGGATAAGGTTGGAGATATCTTGGCGGATGAACGTGAGATGATCGAAAGGAGGAAGCAACACTACGATAAACACCTGAATGGCGCAGTGGCGGAACATCAAGACAGTAAAAGAAATAGCTTCATCGAAATGGCGGACGAGAGAGTGTGCCAACTCACACGATGAGCAAAGTTGAGGATGCCATCAAACAGTTTAAAAACAACAAAGTAACCGGGAAGGATATTATCGGAATGGAAATTGACTACTGGGATACAGAACAGCTAGAGCAGAGAAGTGGAAGAATAGGAAAGAGTGAGTTGTATACCCAATATACAAAAATTGTGGACACACACACAAATCTTAACGTTGCAGCAGATCCTGCTAAATCCTACAATGTCTCAAATATCAAGTTCTTACGCACCACCTATGCATCGATTTCAAGGTCAAATACGATTCGATTGATCGTGAAAAACTATGGAAGATTTTGGACGACAACGACAAGACTGATCAAGGGAACGATGAATGGTGTTCTGTGCTATGTGAAGAGGGGAGGGGGGGGGGCACTCGTTGACGGATTCGTTCGAAACACGCAAAGTTCTTAAGCCAGGCAATACCTTCTGTTCAACATTACACTGTAAGGTGTTATGGAACGTGTGGGGCACGATTTTCAACAAATCCTTTCAATTTATTTGCTTCGCTGATGACGTGGACCTTGCCAGAGGAAAGTTTCAGGCAGTTATTGATTAGTATATTAGGCTGAAACGTTAAACAGAAGAGGTTGAATTAAGGTTGAACACGTTGGAGACTTAGTAACTAAAGGTTACACATAAAACCTGCCAGTAGTCTAGCCTTACGCAATGATTTCTTTTCCTTTCTTTTCCTTATATCTCTAGTGAGCGTTTCTTTGATACAATTTTGAAAATTGAACCTTTTGTTGAGATGGAAACGGTTTCATTAGTACAAAATCGATTCCGGAAGGAATTGCAGCATGCATGGATCGAATGCCAGGAATCGATGCTGCCGATTCAAAACGGTCTTTAGTATCTTCTTTTCCTCGTAGCATTCTGCAGCCGTTACGAACTTAGATTCATATTCCTGTTGCCTATCGCCCAGTCGTATAGTTGTTTCGGTGTTTTAATGGTTACACCCTGGATTTCCCCCTGGTTTTTTTGCCTTCTTTGCGGCGGCGGTCTTCAGGGCTGTTGCGTGGGTTCTATTAGAAGGCACACCTAAATCTTCGGTGGAAGGGATTGGGTTTGTATGTGAACACTATGGGGGATTTTTGTGTTTGCTGGCTGTAGGTGGCGTTTGGTGTGGGTGTTATTGCTCTTGGTTTGTGGGGGTGGTGGGGGGGGGGGGGGGAGAAGGGGGGGGTTTTTATTGACTTGTGACACGGTGCATTGTCTTGGATAATGAAGCTTCAAATGAGGCCTTTTTTGGCCGATTTCGGCCTTCAAACGATCCAACAAACCGATGTAATAGTCGCTGTTGATTGTTTTTCCATGTTACAAGTAGTCGATGAATAAAATTCCATGCAAAATACAAAGGCCGTTACCTCCCCAGCCGATGTTTGAGTCTTTGGACGCTTTGGACGGCTTCCTCTGTCTGCACGCCACTCAGCAGATTGCCGATTTGATTCCGGAGTGAAGTGGTGAATCCATGTTTCATCCATTGTGATGTATCGACGCAAAAACTCCTTTCGCGTCAACATCTTCAAACAGCTCTTTGAATCATCGACTCGTTGTTGTTTTTGCTCTGGTGTGAGCAAACGCGGCACCCATTTGGAAAGCAGCTTTTTCATATCCAAATGTTCGTGTATGATGGTGTTAACACTACCTTTGATACCTTCAGAGTGTCAGCTATCTCTTGCAACTTCACTTTGCGATTGCCCATGATAATTTTCAGGGGTTTTTTCAATATTTTCCGGAATAACTGCCTCATTTGGCCGACCAGGGCTTCAGCATCATCGGTGCCCGTACGACCACGTTTGAAATTGACAAACCGTCGTTTGATGGTCGTTTTTGATAGGGCAGAGTCCGGATAACATTTTTCAAGCCAAGCTTGGGCTTGAACGGTGTTTTTCCCATCAAATTGCTTTGAATCCATCGTTTTTAAGAATCACAAAAGTAGCGTCACTTAAACCACTGTAACTCGATAAAGAATAAACCAAACGTCATGAAATTTTGACAGTAATCTATTGAAGGTTGGGACTTTTGAAAAATTATATAAATATTTTATTAGTGGCGCCATCTGGTTGTTAGGCCTAGGACTTATTGATCGATGTGTTATGATGTTATGATGTTGCTGATAATGATTACTCAGGTTGCTGTCGTTTTGGTCGTTTTGACGATTAAAATCAATCGGATCAAAAGTGATAGAAAAACTGTATTCTTGTGACATCAAATTTAAAACTTATCTGTCTATCAATGACAGTAAATTGAAAAGACAATGTGCTGTTTATTTTTCTTGTTAATGGAAAAATGAGTATTCCACTTAATGTTCTATCAAGACAATGAAAACAAAACTATATAAATGAAGAGTTAGTGTAAATTTTCCCAGTTTTTCCAATTACAACCATTTCAATAGTACGCTCGTAATATCGTTTTTTTAAAGTGATTTTTGATAAAAGCAAAGTTTCATTACGATGTTAATTTGCCAGCATCAATTTGTGGATTTTTTCACTGTCACCATAACATTTCATTTGTTAAAATAAGACTAGTTTTTGGACCTTCCTTCTGATAGATTCGACTAAGATTGCTCGTCATACAATGTGCGTGTCATGCTCGAGAAAATAACTTTTTTTTTGCTCAGCACTCAAGTACCACTTGCTAGAGTAGAAATTGCCATTAATATCCCACTGACACACGCAATAAGTTGCTTCGTATCTCCACTTAACCACCCCTCAATGATTGTATAGTTTTTGCTGGTAAGCCCTAGGAATATAACCGTTAGCGAATCATCAACATCACAATTAAATTGTAACCACACGAAAATGAGTTTTACTTCTGAGTTTTTTTTTTGTTCTTCGTCGTCCATTTTTTCTATTAGGCGAAAGCCAAGCTCAAGATACCGTAACACGGCAGAGCAGAAACCGGTCTCCAAATTTCTTCTGCTGAAGAGGGAACTAATGTTTCAAGAATGATACTATTTTTTCTGTTTGGCGTGTATATTACATCCTTTGAGGGTCGAGTCTAGGATACAATCATGAAAAGCTTGAGGGGAAGCAACTTTTTGCAAATCATCACATCGGTCAAGAAACTGGCCTGCTGGTTCACGTTTCGGGGGTTTCCTTCAGGGTCTTTCTCAGTTAAGTCGGTCAAGAAACAGCCATTATACTGAAGGCAGCTGGATTCGGATCCCTAGGCAGGTCTGGAAATTCGAACGTTGTGGATTTTATTGTTTTGATATTTCTTTACAGAGAGCATGATTAAATGAACACATATATTTAAATGTCAATAGCATCCACAATTCTTGCAAACCAGCGTTCCATTTTTTTTTGTTTTGTTGGTGGTACGCGAGAAAATTGATGGAATGTTTTAAAAAAACATAATATCAATTTTATACAGTTCGAAATAAACATAATATTGGAATTCTGCCAATGGAAAATAAGATATGAACATAAATCAGGAATATGTTTACCACCATAACTGTAAATGACTTTCATTTTCCGAAACATCGTGGCAAACGTGCTGACGTCTGCCGTCTTCTAGTGATGGAAAGGATCAACGTGTGATATATTTACTTACTTTACGAGCTGTCAGAAAGTTTATGTTTCATAAATAACCAGAAGGATTTATCAGGTGCCACACTTTCCGAGCACGTCTCCGTTTTGGTGAGGAAGCAACCCGGACGTGGAGGAAATTTGCTTGCAGGCCACCCGAAAGGTCAACTCGATGCCATGCGATGGGCGGTGATTGTGCGATTGTGCTCTAACGATAGAAGAATGTTGATAAATCGTTTTTAGGTGGTCAATGACGAGTGGATTTTTCATCCGAAGCAACCCCATTTCCGACCACCATATGTCCCCATTTGTCAAACCAGAGCGGGGCATCCATTCTCTCCTGAGGGTGTAGGAAGAGCCAAAACTAACTCAATTTGGGAAACGAGAAACAACAGAGTGCTATAAATTTCGGAAGTTCCCACCGCTCAACGAAATTCGGTCTGGTGCTTCCCTGCTTTTCCATTTCGTTACACCTGAGCTGGGTGAAACATACACTCTTGCCTCCATACAGCTGCAGCATGGTTCACAATCAGTTTCTGCAAATCTAATTTCACTACTCCAGTATGCAAACGTGTACTGTTTTTCTCCTCTTATCCCATTTGGGGTGTAATGTTATTATTTCGTCTACTGGCTGTTCTTCCATTGTTGTTGAGCTATTGATTTAAAATCGATTTTCTAAAATCGAATCATCACAAGAAATAAGTAGTTCCCAGCGCAAACGGTCTTTAACGTTGGACAACCAGTTTTTTCGCTTGAAATAAATTTCAATAGCAATAAGTTTCCCTCTTCTGAGCAATCAATTGAAACAGGACTTGTGCAGCCTGGTACGATGCAACACTTGAGAAGTTTTGTAAAGTATTCCTAGAGCTTGAAGATCTACTTTCGGGAAAGCTGTTTTGCAATCCTTTCCAGCAATATGGCCAAGGAGAGTTGCAATGTTCTACGTGGTCTTTCATTCACTACTGAAAAAAAAATAGGAAAAGGACTGGCTCAATAAAAATGTCTGCTAAGAGAACAGTTGGACGAGAATTTTTTCTTTTCGCTAGGTATGTAAGACACCCGAGAGGCACGTCCGTATACGTGCGATCCTTGTTACAGGCAGAGTTGTTTTGTATTCCTGATAGACGATACACCGGTAATGTAGGTGCACTGCGCCCTTGAGATATATGTTTATTTTTATTATGAACAGAACCAACGTTGCGAAAAAATTGGGACAATTGTGGAAAGTGATGCATCTGAAGTAGACAGCAAAGACAAGTAATCGAGATCTAGGAAAATATTAGTAACATTATCCATGAAAATCTATATTTAGGGTTGAAAACCCCAGAGGGCTTCATTTTTAGGGTATTTTGTGCAACTTTTTGTGGAGATTAACTGCCAAATATATCATATCATATCACTTACCTTTCCAGTAGCTTTTACATTCTCGTTGCATTTCAAATCTAAGCCAAATATGTTTTGGAGACTGCCCATAACTATTAAAAAACATTAGGGAACGTCCATTAATTACGTCACGTTTATGGGGGGAGAGGGGTTTTGGATATCGTAACGAATAACACAATTTTTTTTTTTGGTAGTCCATACAAAACACGTGACGAAATAGGGGCTATTTTTGTGTGAAATGTGTGATGTATGATGACATGCATGATTTATTTACAAATTTTCAAAACCTACCGCAAGAATGAAAGTTTCATCGATGTTGAAGATGCGAAAAATATTAGGTGCACAACTAAGTTCTCGCTGTTTGGCAGTAGATGGCTCTAGCAGTAAGAGTTAGTCGATTTTGACATATCCAAAGCGTCATGAACCAAGGTTAGACATACAGCAAACAAACCGCTTTGACACATACAAGATTTTTGTTTGCATCATACACTTCTGGTTGTGTGAAATGTTCAATTTTGTGTCAAACAATCGTCATTTGGTGGAAGTGTTGATCATCTTCTTCCATTCGTGGCAGCTCAAGCGCTCCGAAAAGTCCACGGAGATACGGAGATGCTGCTTCAAGCGAACCAACATGCCGTGATTGGTTTCGTCGCTTCAAAGACTGCGATTTTGAAGTTGACGAGCGTCCACGTGAAGGAAGACCCAAAACCTTCGAAGACGATGAATTGGAGGCATTGCTAGATGAATATTCGTGCCAAACGCAAAAGAGCTTGCTCCAGCATTAGGAATTACCCGTCAGATCATTTCCAAGCGATTGCGTGTGTTGCGAATGAATCAGAAGCAAGGAACTTGGGTTTCATATTATTGGAAAGGAACGATGAGCATCGATTTTTCAGAACAATCATTGCTCCAGCGGCAAAAAAGGAATCGCATCGCGATGGGTCATGGAAAATGGATACATTACAGCAACCCAAAAAAAAAAAAAACATTCTCGGGAACCATCCGGTTACGTTGGGTCAGCCGAATATTCACGCTGTGAAAGTTATGCTGTATATTTGGTGGGACCAGGTCGGTGTTATTTGTTATGAGTTTTGAAACCGAGCGAAACCATTTTTGATGAACGGCATCGAACTCAATTGATGCGATTGAGCCGAGCACTGCGCGAAAAATGGCAAAATACAACCCCACCATGCTTCAAGAAACCCACCGACAGGCGCCGCATAAGGGAGAGGAGTTAGCAAACCTCTCAATAGCCAAAAATGAAACTTTCGGCATGTTGAAAAGTTGTTCGTCTCCAATGTATCATTAATTAAAGGCAGAGAATGCGCTTTTCCAGTGAGCTACCAGTGAGTCAAAGCGTGGCATTTGACCTCCAACAACTGCCATTTTGTTGGTGCCAGCTGCGCTCTGTCGCACCGATTCGCCATTTTTCCGCTTACCATCATCATATCACAGCCAATCGCCATTATGGGTTGCTGTATGTCAGCACCATCGCGTCTTATTGGACGGAAGCCCAAAATTCACCGTTGCCATCATTGCCCTACGCTCAATTTCAACTACTTCTATTCAATTTCACTACCTGTCGTGCTCTTGGACCTATCAATACTCTCTCTTCACATTTTTGGTTCTAGCAGAAATTGTTGTTCACACCTAGGGATACATGTTGATAAGACGAATATTTCCATTTCAAACATTATAATTGATTACGTGCTTCATGTAACAACAAAAAACATGATTAGTTAAATGTATATTAAAACCATTTATTTCGCCTTTATATCCGAATGCGCGAACCTTGGTCTTATTCCCAGCCATAAGGTTCTGAACGACCTCAGAATCAACACTTTTTTTGCATATTAATCCATGATTTCTTCGTTTCTTCTACATTATTCACCACTTTAGGTCGCTTTAGAATGTGCTCCTTCATAGTGGCCCAGAATTTTTTTCGGCATGAAATTGTCATAATACGCCTTATACCACTCTAGCACGTCCTTTGTGTAGTGGCATGATGCCAAATCCGGCCAGAAGATCGTCGGACCATCGTGAGTCTTCAAAAGAGGGAGAAGCTGCTTTTGGAGACACTCTTCTAAATACACCTGTCCATTCATGGTGCTTGCGGTAGCGAAAAGTTGCTTGCTAAATTTAAAACTTCTTGGTTAACTTCGACATCTTCTGTGTCCTGAGGTTCTCGAGAACATCACACTTATCCTTGGCAATCACATACAGGTTTAATGCAATCTGGTTGAAGTCCGCCTTCACATATCTCTTGTCATCCATTACGCAACAGTGTGGTTTCGTTAACTTCAGGTCGTAAAATTTCCGGGCACGGCTTTTTGCGATCGTATTCTGTTTCTCTCCATGGTTTGGGGACTTCTGAACCTTAAACGTACGTAGTCCAGCTCGATTTTTGGTATTTTGCACGAGGAGATCTTGCTCACATGCAACTTTGTTCAGACATCTCCCGAACTGAGGCGTTCGTTTTGCGCAAATCTAAAGGCCCCATCCACGCGTTTGTGATCGTTGTTGTTGACCTGACGGCTTTTTTTCCGGATCATCGCTTATGATCAGCAGACGTAATCCCCGTACCGCTGGTAGATCACCCGCTTTTTCGTGGTGCGTTACGGGGTATCAGATCTACCGCGAACCTAGTCCGAATTTATTCAAACAAGGGAACATACCTATATGTTTTGTAGTCAAAGGAGAATATCTTAGTCCTTATTACATTTTATGTCTTGTGAAAAGTGACAATACTCGGATTGAGCTTCTGAGGATGAGTTGGGAATAAGGAAAACATGGTTAGTCTTCATTTGTGTGAGATTTTCATTTTCTATTTGAAGATTTTTAGTTTGAATTGGCAAATGATAAGGGTTCTGATGCATGGTCAGTATCGGAATCGTAGTTTGTTTTTCTTTGCGATGAATCCGGTTTTGACTGATAAAAGGGCGCGCCTTTGAAGAGTGCTCTCACTCTTCAAAGGGTTTACACAGCGAAAACTTTCAATAGAAGTCGATTCATGGCCAACAAAACAAACAATGACAACTGTAACAACACCGACTTCCTAATTTATGTGCCATATTGATGAAGTAACTTGACATGCACTGAACAAAGGATACGGGATATATAACAATAGATCAAATTACTGGTCGCAGAAGTTTATGTCCTGAACAGAATAAAAAACTAGAAGGGACAGCCCAATGGGGTTGTACGCAAAGAGTACACTGATATGCAATATAAAGTGCCCACCTCTTCGTTTTTTCAATTTCTCTCATTTACTTGGATTCAAATTAAAGTAAACACACTGTATTTTTTTTATTATCTTATTTTTTATATTCTTTTTAGGTTTCACTTATGGAATACTGAAAAAAAGGAGTTTTACTCCAAGAATAAAAAATCAATTTGTGTTGAAAAAAAAACAGTGACAAAATAAAGTGCCCACTTCAAAAATCGATATGTTTTCGATAAGTTTCAATTGGAAGACCCCTCGATTGTTTATGTTTTGATATTTTGACACGTTTTGAAGCAAACGGCTCAACCTGGTGCATTTGTATACGTGATCGCATTTGATTCAATTGAAAAAAAAATGGAGAACGCAGTGCTTTCGAAAGCAATTCCCTTGTGTATCCGAAAATTGGTCGTTCGTGATGTGCAAAACGGTAGAATCGCACTGGGCTGTCGCTAAGAAGTACAGTATCAGTAAGGCAGCGGTTGGCAAAATTCTTTCTGAAGCTTAAAACGTTTGGATCAGTGGTGGATCGCCCTGGCAGAGGGCAGGAAACGGAAAACGGATGCGAGAACGGACACCAAGATCATGCGCGAAGTCAAGAAGAACCCGAAGGTAACTGTCCGCGAGATCCAGGAAACCCTTCAGTTATCAGTTTCCGGTCGAACTGTTCGTCGCCGTCTCGTAGCACAGGGGTTGAATAGCAAACTTGCCCGGAAACGCCCATTTATCAGCAAGGCAAACAAAGCCAAACGGCTTAAGTTTGCTAAGGAGCATGCTGATAAGCCCCAAGAGTTCTGGAAACCGGTTCTCTGGACGGACGAATCAAAATTCGAGCTGTTTAACCGTAAACGGCGGGTTCGTGTTTGGTGCAGATCGGAAGAGGAGCTTCAGAAGCCGCCACATCCAAGGACACGATGAAGCATGGAGGAGGAAATGTGATGGTCTGGGGGTGTTTTTCGTGGGGTGGAGTGGGAAGCATTGTGAAAATCGACGGGATAATGATGGCAGATTCTTACATCAACATCCTGCGAGAAAATCTGGAGGTTTCGCTGATCCAGACGGGCCTTGAAGAGAAGTTCGTATTCCAGCAGGACAACGACCCGAAGCATACTGCCAAGAAGACCAAGTCTTTCTTCCGGTCTTGTCGGATCAAACCGCTGGAATGGCCTCCACAAAGCCCGGACCTCAATCCCATCGAGAATTTGTGGGCGATTCTCGATGCCAGGGTTGACAAAACTGGTGTTACCAATAAAAATAACTATTTTGAAGCCCTGGAGCGCGCCTGGGAAGAGCTAGATCCACAGCACCTAAAGAACCTGGTCGAGAGCATGTCGAAGCGCCTGCAGGAGGTCCTGAAGGCCAAAGGAGGACACATCAATTATTGAAATGCTTTTTTTTTTACTTTAATTTATGTTTTCTGTAGCCTAAATGAAGTGGGCACTTTATTTTGTCACTGTTTTTTTTTTCAACACAAATTGATTTTTTTTTCTTTAAGTAAAACTCCTTTTTTTTCAGTATTCCATAAGTGAAACTTAAAAAGAATATAAAAAATAAGATAATAAAATAGAGCGTGTTTACTTTAATTTGAACCAAGTAAATGAGAGAAATTGAAAAAAAACGATGAGGTGGGCACTTTATTTTGCCTATCAGTGTAATCGCCTGTTTGGCTACAGGCTGCTCACCAATGCGCCCTCCACAGTGCTTGCCACTGCCAACAACCAACCTAATTTACTTAATCCACTATGTACAACTAGGAAGTACAATATGTGTACACATGGTCAGTCAGCGGTGTTGCAGTTTGACTCGAATTAACTTCTAATATTTCGTTTGTTGGTTGTCCAACCTGCTTGTCCACTTACTCCGGGACGCGACGGTTAAAGCTATGCCATGTTAATCCTGGTGCGTCGTAATGTAAATTTGCATGAGCGCAAGATAAACTTCAAATAAACTAACTCTTTAGATAAGCAAATTAGTTTGTTCGTCCTGAAAAGGACGGATTTTAGTTCACGGGGCGAACATGGTTCCAATTGAACTTGGGCTTTTCACTCGGTCTTCTTGTACAGCAGGACAGCCTGAAAAACACAACACTCTATGAAATGTTCACACCGGAAAAGTTTCATCAGCGCTGCGTCGTTGCAGATGGCCAGCTGCATGTGACGTGATATGATTTTGGTCTACGCGTTGGCATTTCCTGCCAACTCGAACACTTCAGCGGCCAGGTATTCCATCACCGCAGCGAAGTAAACGGATGGCGTAGTTACCGTTCCCGAGCAGACGGTGAATGCGACTGGTAACTGCAAACCGGTGCGGTTCGTGCGGGACTTTGGCTTCCTCTTGATGTTTCCTCGAACTGCTACGTATCACTTATCACTGCTAGCCATGCAAGGGCCTTGTTTATATAATGGCACCGGGTACCATTGAATGGAAGGAAGACGGTAACACAAAGGTAATGCGAAACAAATTTTACAAAAGGGGACGGGCCTCACTAGTTGCGGCAGACACCAGCGAGGAAATGAAATCATCACGCTGTATGGTTTTGGAGGTTAAATTCACATCACCTTATGCAAAAGAAAAATGCCCTTTTCAGGGACAAAACCCCTAACCAAAGAGAGTCGAGATATGGACATATATTTCGTTTGTTGGTTATCAATCATGTTTATCCATTTACTTCGAGACGCAACCTTAAAGCTATGCCATGTTGAGCCGGTACGTAGGAATGTAAATTTTGATAAATACAAGAGAAACTTCATATTAACAAACTCTTTAGATAGGCAAATTATGTTGTTCGTCCTGAAAAGGACGGATTTTAGTTGACGGGGAGAACATGGTTCCAATTGAACTTGGGCTTTTCACTCGGTCTTCTTGTACAGCAGGACAGCCTGAAAAATACAACACTCTGTGAAATGTTCACACCGGAAAAGTTTCATCAGCTCTGCGTCGTTGTGGATGGCCAGCTGCATGTGACGTGATATGATTTTGGTCTACGTAGACGGGGGATCCGGCCCCAACGCACTCGGTGAAGTGCCCTTCCAGAGCAGACGGTGAATGCGTCTGAGTGGGAGCAGCAATCCGACTGCAAATTTGTCACAGCCAGACATGTTACTTGGCAATAGAGTCGGTCGATGGTCGACTTGACGGTGCGTATCCGAGCGCTGACTAAACATCTTTGAAATCGCTGAAAGATTTTACAACGTGTCCCCCTTAAATATCTTTTCCTGATGCATAAGAGACGTTCCTTACTTAAATATGAAGTCTGTGCTAGCAAAGTACTGTGTATTTGGTAAATTTACTCTGAAAAATCGGCGTTATAGTTTTGCTAGCTCCCGAGTTGACGCAGATGGATCTGCCAACTCCATCTGCGTCAACTTGGGCGCTGGTAAAACTGCTGGATTTTCCTAAAAATACTATGGCGCAAGTGTTTAAAAAGTACAAGGAAACTTTAACAACTGCTCTCAAAGTGCAAATCAAACGTCGGATCGTCAACTACGGGTGAAGGTCATTCGGAAGTGAAGCCTGATCTCAACATCTCGGATTATGATTTGACAAAAAAAAAAACAGTCACAGTCTCCAAGAAGGTTATAAATATTACCGAGCAAGTAAACAACCCACCCAAAGCCTCAAACAACTAACAGTGACCAGAAATCAGGTCCGCAAGCAGTTCTGACGAAACTCGATGGATGTTTCTTGATCGATGATGAAACATATGCATAGGGTGGTCCTCTGAAAAATAATTGAGAATTTCAATGGAATAGTGAGGACAATAGTATATCTCCTGTTTCATCGTAGATCATTGTTAATATTGATAATGTGAAATTTAGAACTTGCATGGGGTCTTAAGGACATATATAATAAAACATCTCCTGTACCATCGTAGGACACTGTATACATCGTAAGTCACTGTTAACACATGGTATGTGGTATTCAATTTGGGCTATTACTTCAGTTTCCATTAGGGTGGCCCTTTGATTTGGAAATTAGTAATAAATAAAGAGTGTTTCCAGCAAATTTAACCAGCAAAATTTTTCGTATAGTTTAAAACCATGATTTCTCGCAAAACATTCGTTGTTTTTCATTTATTACGGTGTCTTTATAATAATTTCAACCGATTTACGTCCACAGACCGAAAGATCATGGTACGGACAGTCACATTATCCTTGCATAATGTTCGACGAAAAATGTAGGGATAACTTAGTTGTAAAGGAAAGAGAATTGTTTACTAGAGAGCCTCTCATTGTTAGATAGCTTATTCTGAAAAGATTTGCGCAATTTTCTTCCGGAATGCGACACTTTGCTAAGGTGAAACAGTTCGGTGTCCTCGTCTCATACAAAATCCACTTATCGAGCATCAGTTAGGTTCTCATTTCGGGTTTGCACCATCTGTGCAAGCACAGATTCAAAATTCAGTGTTATCGGTCCAAAAACGTGAAGTGAGAAGCCTACGAACAGTAACTCCAGGGGGCCCATACGATGGAGTTCTGTTAAATTTTGCAATGGTCTTAATAGCAATTAGGATTGTAACTAAAGGGAGAGGAAAGGAATTTTGATATTAAGAAAATTCGTGTTGCTAGTTTTTGGTACATTACATCCCATATATTTCCTATATCACATCTAATTGTTTTGGACTTTTATACATAGTTCAAAGTTCTTCAAGTAATTGTGAAAGGTACTGCTTTGATTTTCATCCGTTGACAATTTCTAATTATTTCTTGTAGATGTTAATTAACTCACCTTTAACGCTTCTCACTGCCCGAAGGTTTGACAGAGAAAGAGAGAGAGAGACAAGGCTGCAATCCATTTTTATAAACCCGATGTCACAACTACAATAAAAGTTGATAATGAGTAACTGAGTGAGTAACACAGGGTGTCTCGAAAGTATTTATTTAATCACATCTTACATATCCCCCCCGCCAACAGAATCTTCCAAAGGTAGCAAACACAGTTTTCCGATAGAACGCTTGATTTCGCCTTTAGAGGTCAATAGAGTAACAACACGTGTATTACCATCAGGACCAGGATCACCTCAATCAGATATCCAAGAAAACGGGGGTAGATTTTCATCCTTCACTAAGCATAGTTGTCCAACCTTTAGGTTCGGTTGCTTGACTGAAAACCTCTTTGCTCGCTGTTGAATATTGTTCAGGTACTCAATTTTCCATCTATTCCAAAATAATTGCAAGTTTTTATGAGCCTCTTCAAATCGAGAAAGTCGATTGCTCGCTATTTGAGTGACGTTTTGGTCCGGGAGCGCAGTGATTGGTCCTCCAACCAAAAAATGACCAGGAGTTAAAGGCTCCAAGTCCCCAGGGTCATTTGACATTGGGGAAATTGGCCTTGAATTCAAGCATCCTTCTATTTGTTTCAAAAGAGTAAGCATTTCTTCATACGTTGGTACCGTTGATCCCGACACCCTTTTCATATGATGTTTAACGCTTTTTATACCCGCTTCCCATATTCCGCCAAAGTGAGGTGAACGTGAAGGAATAAACTTCCAATCAATTCCTTCAGCTGTGCAAAATTGTTTAAGTTCAGGTTCCACTTGTGAATTAAACTTTTCCGATATAACCTTCAATTCGTTTTTTGATCCTACAAAGTTGGTGGCATTATCACAAAAGATGGTGCTGCTAACTCCTCGTTGGCTGCAAAATCTTCGAAGAGCCGCGATGAAGGACGCGCTTGAAAGTCCACTAACCAGTTCTATATGAACTGGTCGAGTTCCCAAGCAAATAAATAGTGCCACGTATATTTTTAAGAACTTGTTAGTACGTACAAGGTTCTCTTTTATTGTAAAAGGTCCGCCAAAGTCAACACCACAAAACCTGCGTAATATCAGTTTTGAACTGATTCCGGAAGCTCTAGAGCATAGCACAAATTTTAATTATCCCAACTGCCTTGTGCAAATGAGTGTAGCTCATGTGTTGAAACGTCGTTTATTCGATTATGAATTTAGAAGGTATTATTGTTTGGGTATCTGAAATTCAAATAATGTATGTGGGCTTCAAATGGTGAGTTGACAACCAGAGAGGAGGGTGCGACCTTTCTCCGGTCCTCACAAGTTCCTGCTTCACGAGTCATATGATCAAAAAAGAAAGCCAGCTGAAACATGGAGACGCTGGTTGGCGTAGCCTGGGCAATGTTGTCAATTTGGAAAAAGCGAAGTCAGGGGTGACGACTTAAGATCATCTACCTGTCAATCACATTAAATATTTTCCATGCTCATTTTTTAGTTTCAGCACGCTTTGCATTCCAGAACCATTTATCTTAAGAGCATGGAACTCATCTAAAGGCTCAATTTGTTTTGACAATTTATTATGACTGGCATGCAACGATAAACCTTGTGGGATCATATTTAAATAAATTAGTTCAGTGGTATTATGGTAAGATAAGCAATTTATTTCAGAAATTATCAAAACGGGCTTTTCAGTCACTCTTGCTGCTATCCTTGAAATATAACTAGAAGAGTATAAAAAAAAACTTTTTAAAAGATTTCTTCTAGAGAAATCTTTTGCTCTTCAAAAAAAGTCATCGTATTTTCATCTTTTTATTGAAATTCTATCTATGAAATTTGTAAAAATCTTCTCTTTTTTCTAGCTTTTTCATTGCATTGCAGCATTGCACATTACAGCACACGAAAACCAGTTTCTTAAATATTCTTTCACAGTGAATACATTTAATCGTGCTAGATACCATACCAATCAGACCAAGGCTGGTGTGGCCTCTGCTTTACACAGAAGTTGTCTCCATTTTAATCGGTCAATGGCTGTACTTCGCCAGCCTCGCTGTCTGTGGAGGGTCCGCAGGTCGCCTTCTACTTGGTCGATCCACTTTGCTCGTTGCGCGCCTCTTCTCCTTGTTCCCGACGGTTCGTTTTCGAAAACCGTTTTCACAGAGCTGTCGTCCGACATTCTTACGACCTGCCCAGCCCATCGTAGTCGAACGATTTTTGCGATGTGTACGATGGGAGGTTCTCCCAGCAAATGATGCAATTCGTGGTTCATTCGCCCCCTACACGTTCCGTCTTCCATCTGCACTCCACCGTAGATCGTACGCAGCACCTTCCGTTCAAAGACTCCAAGGGCGCGTTGGTCCTCCACTAGCAAGGTCCATTTTTCGTGGCCGTAGAGAACTACCGGTCTAATTAATGTCTTGTAGATGGTTGGTAAACGACTGGACAATGCGTACCTGTTGGTATAAAATAGATCCTACTGCGATCCTAAGCCTCTTGTCCAGTAAATCCTATCCCTACTTCCCAGTGGTGCCGTCTGCGGTATGAGTAACCATAGGAAAGATCGGGTAACCAACCCCGGTGGGACCTTGGTCATATGCTGACAGGGAAGCGGGGCTGTCCCCTTCAAAGGGTGCAGTCTATCTGAGCGTCTGTTCTCTATGTCAGGGGTGTCTCAAAACAGCGTATGTTCTCCATAATAGGAGCGGCTGATCATCGTCTTCGTGCCAGCGAGTGATTCTAAGCAGTGCTGTGCACGATGGTCTTTTGGCGAGACAGGGGTTGGGGAAGGCCAGTAAGTCGCCCTTAAAAAATCAATGTTACAAATAATACAGAGGTTTAATCATGCTGAGTGATGTTTATTTATCCCTTAGGTAACACACAGGCGTTTCTGAAAAGGAACATTTTAAAGGAAAATTATTTGTTTCCATCCATCTTGCATTACAATGATTATGGTTGCCTCATGTCATTGCTATTTTTTTTTGTGGAGGTTATGTTTCTGTCAATGTGGTAGGTGATTGTTTGTATTGCTCTTGGCTTTTTTTGTTGATTATGTTTTGCATGTATGTTGTAAAGGGTGTCCACGATGAAATTGCCACACACAAAATTGATTCGCAAAATTCGAGTTTTCATCCGATTGCCATCAAATTTTCAGGGATTGAGAAATAACTATTAAACTTCATTTTACCATTTTACTCGTATTTTATTTACAGTCCATACGCAAATGCCCACACCTTGGCCTTAACCCCGGCCATAAGATTCTGCACAACCTGTGAATCAACCGTTTTTTGCATGTAACCCCATACTTTCTTCAGTTCCTCGACTGTCTTCACTACCTTAGGTCGTTTAAGAAGGTGCTGCTTCATAATCGCCCAGTACTTCTCGATGGGGCGGAGCTCCGGAGTGTTGGGAGGGTTGAACATTTTCGGCACGAAATTGACCTTATTGTCCGCATACCACTTCAGCACGTCCTTGGAGTAGTGGCATGAGGCCAAATCCGGCCAGAAGATTGTTGGGACGTTGTGGGCCTTCAGGAGAGGAAGCAGCCGCTTCTGGAGGCACTCTTTTATGTACACCTGTCCGTTCATCGTGTCCTGGGTCACGAAAGGTGCACTCCGCTTCCCGCACGTGCAGATGGCTTGCCAAACCAGGAATTTCTTCGCAAATTTGGACATCTTCTGAGTGCGGACATGCTCCGGAACGCTGAACTTATCCTTGGCCGTGAAAAACAGGTTGCCGGGGATCTGTTTGAAGTCGGCCTTCACATATGTTTCGTCGTCCATGATGCAGCATTCAACTTTCGTCAGCATGTTGAGGTACAACTTCCTGGCACGGGTTTTGGCGGACTTGTTCTGCTTCTCGTCGCGATTAGGGGCCTTTTGTACCTTGAACGTTCGAAGCCCAGCCTTAGTTTTGGCCTTCTGGACAAAACTTCGGCTTAGGTGCAGCTTCTTAGCCACATCCCGAACGGAGGCGTTCGGATTTCGGTTGAAGGCTCCAACTACGCGGTTGTGATTTTTGGTGTTGTACGGAATACTTTTTCCTTCACTTCTGGGCTTCCGATCGGTGGTCAACCGTTCCTCGAACCGCTTAATCACTCGCGACACCGTGGAATTCGCAATTCCCAACGTTTTAGCGATGGAACGATGCGAGAGATCCTTGTTCTCGTGATGAATGCGCAAGATTTTATCACGCACGAGCTGTTCTTTCGACTCCATTTTGATCACAGGACTTTAAAACTTGCAGGATGTAAATAATGCACTATGAACTAAATCCACCCAAATTTTCATTAAATTCTACTCAATGGTTAAAAAGTTAGAGCAATTTCATAGTGTGGCAATTTCATCGTGGACACCCTTTATGTGTGAACGTACTTTATTCTCTCACTACCGAAGTGCATGTACCACAGAAGGCAGATAGCAACGTATTTTTATTTCTCGGAAATGAAGCAGCCCAAGGCTGAGAATCTCTTAAGAAAATATGTACAAAATACCTTTGTTGCACTCTCTTGTCGCCTATTTCGGTATCAAGTTATTGTCAGAATTTGGTTACGTCAAAACATATTTTATTTTAATCCATATTTTGATCACAGCAGTTAGTCTTTTACTTCTTTGCTCGTTATTATATTGGTTACTTCTATTTTGACTATTCAAAACAAAACATATATGAAAATATCTTAATAAAGTGTTGCAGGCCAATTTTTTATTTTAAATTTCTAACTGACCCTTTACATCCTGCTGCAAAATGAGGAAATTGCTCTAATAAAATATCACATATTATATGTTGACAGTACCCTACGATGGTATAGAAGATGTTTAAATACATATGTCCTTAATATCGCATTCAAGTTCTTATTTTTTTGGTTTTTGTTTTTAAATTTTTCGACAAAATGGACCACCTTTATGGCAAACAATTTAACCACCCTCATAAAATATCACATATTAAATGTCAACAATGATCTACGATGACATAGGAGATGTGTAAATACAATGATCTCCACTATTCCATTCAAATTCTCAATTTTCTTCAGGGGATCACTCTTATGGAACAAAGGTGAGCAAACCCTTATAAAATATCAAGAATCTAATGTGAAGACTGTATACGATAAAATTTGGACACACAAAATAGGTCACCAAAAATTTTTCTTGAGCCCGATTCTTTTCAAACTTTCTGGAAATAAAGTACTACTAAATGGTTAAGTTTTGACATCATTGGTTTATTGAACCTCTTCTCCCAACCCAAATGCCCGCACCTTTGCCTTGACCCCTTTCATCAAATTTTGGGCAATGATAGGACCGACTTGCTTACTTACTTTTAACCACACTTTCTTTAGTTCAAGTTCATTTTCTATCAGTTTTGGAGTTTTAACGAGCTTTGCCTTCATGATTGCCCAACATTTTTCAATTGGGCGAAGTTCCGGAGCGTTTGGAGGGTTGACGTCTTTTGGTACAAAAACTACATTATTATCTTTGTACCAGTCTAAGACGGGCCGGGCATAGTGGCAAGATGCCAAATCCGGCCAAAACAGTGTCGGACCATCGTGAGATCTCAAGAAGGGCAGAAATTGTTTTTGGAGGCATTCGTCCTTGTAGATTTGTCCGTTGACGGTCCCAGAGGGGATGAAGGGCTGACTCATTTTGCACAAGGACAAGGAATTTTTTGGCGAATTTCGACAGTTTCTTCTTCCGTACACTCTTCGGAACGGCCAACTTAGAGGTGGCGACGTAATGTTCCTGTCCTGGCATTTGTTTGGTGTCGGCTTTAATGTAGGTCTCATCGTCCATCACAATGCAGAACGGTTTTGAGAGCCACTCCCTGTACAGTTTTCTGGCACGAGTTTTGGCCACCGAGTTCTGTTTATCGCTCCGGTTCGGTGCCTTCTGGACCTTGTACACATGTAATCCAGAACGTTTCATTGTTTTATGCACACAATCTGAAACTTTAGCCTTTTTCGCAACATCCCTGATCGAAATGTTGGGATAACGCTAAAATTGGTTCAATACCATTCTGGCCTTCTCCGGATTTGATGTGCCACGTTTTTTGTCACTACAATTTTTTCGCTTGGTTGTCTTACGGTCCTTGAACGTTTTGATCACATATATACGGTTGAATATGCGATTCCGAGCTGTTTTCCGATCCATCGATGAGAAGCGTTTGGGTTTTCGAAGTGAGTGCCCAAAATTTGTTGGCGCACTATTTCTTCATCCGAAGCCATCACTGAAATCACTCGTCCGATTTTCACGAAACTCGTTACACAATTGACACAACACAATGAAATACATTCAGTTAAAATTTCAATAATTTTTACCCACATGCTAAAAAGTTACGAACAATTGCGTGTGTCCAAATTTCATCGAATACAGTCTTTAGGCAATTGCCTACGATGATGAAAGAGGTGTTAAAATAAGATTGCTTCCAATATAACATTCAAATTCTGATTTTTTTTGAAATTTATTTAAATGTTCGACAAAAGGGCCAACTCTTATGGAAAATATTTTGGCCATACTAACAGAATATCACATATCACATGCTGACAGTGGTTAATGATTATGTAAGAGAAGTGTCAATACAATTATCTTCTATATTCCTTTCAAATTTAAATTTGTTTTAATTATTATAAGTTTTTCATCAAAAAGGACCACTCTAATGGAACATAAGTTAGCCACCCTAATGAAACTTCACACATAATATGCTAGCTTGCCAACGATGGTATAGGATATGTTTCAACACAATATTTTTTTTCGGGGTAACACCAGTTCTCGACGTTTCTGTGCTTCAAATGGTGAGTTGACACCTTCGAAGGAGGATGCGGCCGACCTCTCGTCCTCACAAGTTCCTACCTCACGCCTCCACGAGTCATATGATCACAAAAGACTGCCAGCTGAAACATGGAGACGCTGGTTGGCGTAGCCTGGGCAATGTTGTCAATCTGACAATAGCGAAGTGAGGGGGTGCGACTGAAGATCGTGTACCTTTAAATCATATTGTATATTTCCCATTCTCATTTTATCAATAATTTCAGCACGCTTTGGACTCATTTTTGCATTCCAAAACCATGTAAGAGCCGGGAGCAACACGACGGGTATCAAAAGCTCAATTTATTTTTCAGCATTTCAGCATTACACTTAATTTAAAATTGCACTTCTGAATTTCAACTACTAGAAGACTGGCATGTGCTTATAAGCAATGTAAGATTTTATTTTGATATTGTGTTTAGTGGCATTATGGTAAGATAAGCCATTTATTTCAGGAATCATCAAACCGGTCTCTTCGTTCACTCCAATTGCTATCTTTGAAATGTTACTAGAACAGTTTTAAGAAAAAATATTCCTACATGTATTTTAAAACAATATCTCTTATTGAAATTTTATCTTCGATATTTGCAATGATCCATTCTGTTTTCAGCTTTTCCAGGACAAGAAGGATATTAATTCATATCTATTTTTTACTTATTTTTCAGTAACAATCCATTGGTAGTATCATTCAAGTTTGAAATTTTAATAAATTGGCATGTTTGTCTATAATGATATCCTAATATTGTGTGTACAAAATATACTAAATATTAAATAACATATAACGGGGAAAGGGAGGGACCATCAGGACACACAAATGAAACGATTTGGATAGAGAGCATGGGACTGCCTCCTCCCTATTGTGAAGATTTCGCGGAACGAGGGTGGGCTCTTCGACCCCATCTATTGGGTTTATTCTGTCAATCGAGGGCTCGATTCTAGTGCTGTGCGTGTAAACTTGCTTTTGCAAGGAGATTCTTTTCACTATATTCGCGGGTTTCACGTAAGTGTCTCTGCTTACGGGCCCGCCCAAACGTTGTTGGCCCATCATACAGAAGCTTGATGATCACAAACAATATTAGAATCCTGATCAAATCGTTTTTCAGATTATTCCACTGCTATGGGAAGTTACCTTGCTACAATAGATGGTAGTTCTATATCATCATCATCATCAACACCAGTTCTCGACATTTCTAAGGCCTTTGGCATCAAAAACAAAATTCGATTTCGGAAATTTCATGTACCCTGGAAAATTTTTCATGGGTCAAAAAAGTCAAACTTTGACCGCTTTGGGGGTCTTCTTAACGAAGTCCGATTGAGCTCAAATTTTGCAAGAGAGCTTTTTTTAGGGGACAAAACTTTTGAGCACTACTCTTTTTTTGAAATTTGAAAAGTCGCCTTTAAAAGTGTCCCATTTCTTATGAACCGGCCATAAACCACGTAGACTCATTTTTGAAAATCTCAGACCCCCCTCCCCCCTCGTAGACTTTTCTCCATACAATTGTTTGAATTTTTGTATGGAGCGTAGACTTTGATCAAACCCCACCTTCCCCCAAAAAAAAGTTTACGTGGTTTATGCATAGCTCCAATGATCTGGCTTTTAGGACATCAGTTTTTTGAGCCCTCGGGAGTGCACTGAAGTGTTAATTAGAACCCTGATGATCAATTTTTAAATCACAAAACTAAATGTACTCAAAGTACTTAAGAAAAAAAAATCAGAGTTCTGAGATTAATTTCAAATTCAGCCTTTGGGACCTTTGGAAAGAACCTTCAAGTTTTGGGATCAATTTCATAAACTACTTTTATGGTTGTTCTGGATCATCTAGCAGGCCACCGGCTAGCCTTGAGGTTACAAATCCAGTTGCAAATGTACTGAAATGATGTTTTTAGAAGTACTTTAGAAAAAAATCAAAGTACTACATTAAAGGCCGGCTCGAGGGTTCAAGAGCCAAAATCACTAGTGCAATAGTGTTCAAAATTAAAATTAACACTTTCTTTTTGCCATTCCGTTCCAAAGCATATGGTCCTAACAAATCTAGCTCTTGGCTAATTTCCTCCCACTGTTGCGCAGCATTAAGCATTAGTTTTGCTGGCTTCAATCCACAACATTTTCTAGCAATGTCCACATCAATTTTCATCAGTTCGACGAACTTTTCGAATTGAAGGTAATTTTTTTTTTCGCTATTAGAAGTGGTAATTTTTCTCTAAAAGTTTGTATTGCTTTTAAATATTTAAATTGTTTTTCTGTTTATTAAAATAACAATGGTTTACCGTAATTCTTACCTTCTTCAGCAAACTAGCATTTCCAGACGGAAAACGCGTATCAACACAAACTCTTTCTCAACAATGTGACAGATCAGTCACTGGTTTTCGAATGGTCGAATGAGTCGACCGACCTACTAGACAAAATTCCGTCGATCTAGACATCTTTTATAGCAAAACAGACTTGTCGAGCAAAGAGACGGTCAATTCGAATTCTATAATCGGCCGCTATAAAAAGATCATTGATCGATGATGTCATCGATGCAGTTTTGACGTTTCAGAAAGCTTGTTTACGCGAACTTTTTCGGTAAAATCAATTTGAGTTTTTGTGCTCCAAAATGTTTGCGATTGAGAATAAATTGCCCTAAAACATTCATCAGTATTTATGTTCACATTATTTTCTCAATTGAATCGTCAATCCACAATCCGCAACAAGGCAATGGCAAATTTAGTTTCTTCGATTAACAATCTATCACCTCGTTTAAAAGCTCCCTGAGATGTCAACAAAGTGAGGTTTACACATTCGGTTCAATTGTTCTAATTGTGGATGGTACAATAACTTTGATTTCCCCTTGTTCTATCCTATCATCATAAGAGGGCATTAGATGTCCGTCGGTGTTTGGCACTAGGTTGAGGAACAGAAATCGTCGTTAAATAATGAAACTATACAAATTAAAACCACACGCCAGCTGGCAGTACTGCATGTTGATGCTATGAAGCATTAAAATCCGGAACTGATCCTTTAGAGCAATGGCCAAGTTCAGTCCAAAACTAGCCCCCTAGCTTTGAAGTGGTCTTTCAGATCGGAGTACAAACCTAGTTTCGATACTGGTTCATTCACGCTTTGAACTTTGATGAGGGTAACGATCCGCTGACGTCGAATGACTGGATGCGGATTTTCGAGCAATTGACTCAAAATCAATATTGTACCACCAGCAGGCAAGTAATCCAACTCCGAAACCACTCCCATTGCCTCCTCATACCTGACAGTTTAATTGCGCAATATCTGGGTACCTGTTGGCTAAGCATTAACATACACACGCGCACAGCCTTATCCCCAAAAACCACCGTATTTAGTTAGCATTCAATTAGGATGATTTTACGCAATTCAATTCCGGGTAATTTGTACAACTGCAACTGTGCCACAACCATCATCATCAGCATCTATTGGAACGCAATAGATAAATAGATGCAGAAGGAAGCTTTGCAAACAGAGGAATGCAATTCACCCCCCCAACAGCTGGGGAGTTGTTGAAATCCAGTAATTAGTGAGGATTTCGAGGTGATTTGATTTCTGCTTAGGTCAATGTTAATTCGAACAGATTAGTCACGGTCAATTGTTATGAATCACCAAAGCACGCAATGCAATATTAAATAGAATTGATCTAAAGTTTCAATCTCTTCGAATCGATAACCAACGCACCAGAAGTGCCTAATTGGATGTTACTAGGGACAAAGTTCTTATTCATTCCTCCAGAGAGAATGTACCATCATTCCTGGCCGACCTGAACCGCACGGAAATTGTGCTGACCTAGATCAACATTTTCCTATCCCTTTCAATTGCTTTCATTCCTGGGGCAGCCATCGTTTGCTGTAGGCCAGCACAATAAATGTATATTTTATGCATATTTGATAAAAGCCAAACATCATTGCTACACTTGTCCGACCTACTCTTTCCATGGTCAAAAATAATAAATTTCAATTCAATCCCCTCTGGAAGACAATCATCAGAGAGTTCTTGTTGCTGTACATTGAATATCGTCCTGAAAGAAGAAATAAAATTATTGAAATTGCAGAGCACACACCTTTGAGGGAAAACATACAAAAAACATCTGGGATAAAAGAATGTTTCTGCAGCATATTTCAAATACATGGGAACCAAGCAAGAGCATTTATTATTTTTCTTTCCAAATCAGAAGAACAACGATTTTCCAATCCAAACAATATGGGTTAGGAATTTTTCATTCTATTGTGCATACCAAAACATTATTCAAAATACAGCATTGGACATATTTTGTTTCATCTTCCGAAAGTAATGAAAAGTCAATAGGGGAGAAGATTGATTGGTAAGAAAATCATATCAAATAATCTGAAATCTTTGAACTTGTAGGCTTCTTGGTTGGTAAAAGTGTGGCTGGAGGTTTTGTTCGTTTTTCAGTCCGGAATAAAAATCCAAGAGGCTGATAAACGTTGTTCAGAATTGTTCACCCCCAAACTAGGCATATGTATTTGTGTTTGTGGAGACGTCACCTACCCGTTACAACCCTGGAGCAACTGAACACTATGGCAATGTGAGAGTAAACTCGAAAACCTTTTTACATGCAACCGAGGTCTTCACATTTAGAAGTGTTCTTTTCGACATCTGAATGCTGATATAGTGATGGGGCGATCGATCGACCATTTCTTCGAAGTAGGTAAAATAGGAATTATTTTATCAGTTCTGACTAGCAAACGTCCAGAAATGTTTGTCTACTAATAACACAGATGCAATCATGACGACAGGAAGAGAAGAAATGAAAACTTACGCTCTATGCCCCCGTTGCCCTTTTTTCATAGTTTGAACTTTTAAATAATTCCATGAAGCTTCGTGGAATCCCAGAGCATCATCGTCCTATGATTGCTTCGGTAATATCTGTGCACTGCATAGTTTGGCTAAGTTGATTCCACAAAATGTTGATTTCACAAAATTGTTAACTGTGTTTACTGACGGATCATTGTTAGAAGAGTCAGCTGGCTTTAGTATATCTAATGAAATTTATAGCGCTAATCGCAAACTTCAAGCTCCAAGCGGCAATGCACTTTACGCTTCAAATCGTAGCCTTACTTACACCGGATCAGTTTTTTATTCACACGGATAGTCTCAGTTCTGTAGAGGTTATTCGCTCCTTGAGGCCACTAAGGCACACCTCTTATTTTATTATGATAATATATAAGTTTCAAAGTGCTTTATCTTCGTTTTATTTTATCATCACCTTTGTATGGGTACCATCTCATTGTTTGATTCTGGGCAATGAAAGAGCGGACTCGCTTGCAAAGGAAGGCGCTATGGAAGGCGATATTTACGATCGGAAAACCGCATGCAATGATTTTTCTAACGTAGGAGTACGTTACCCTTTTCTATACCGGGTGTCATTTAAAAATTTTGAAAAATGAGTGCGTTGCGCTAAAGTGAAAGGTTATTGAACGCTAATAACTCTCGTTCATCTGAACACAATGACTTCATTTATACACCATTTGATCAGAAAAACCTATAAAAATTTGCATTGAAATAACAACTAAGTGCTTCTAGTATAAGAAGGCTTTGTCCACCCGCCACAGTCCGCCTGGTTGTGGTATGGGAGACAGAGTCATGCTAATCGGACAGTTACCGGTTTCCATGTCTCCCCAATGCAATGATAATATTTCGGGCCACTGAAAACTGGCCATTCGTCCCTTATGAAATCTTTTTGGTTCGTACTAGCGTTGAAAAGCATGGCCTAGAAAGGTGAGGATCATGAAAGTGCAGTATGAAGCAAAATTCATAAGAAAGGACGGGTCCAAAGCAAAATTACAGAACTATATCAATAACATTTAAACCACCCATATGTATAAATGAATAAATAAGATTATTATAATTACTAAAGACTGGACTCGGAAAAAATGAGACACACAAAAATGATCACCAAAAATTCATTTTAAATCGGATACTTCTCAAATTTTCAGGGATTAAATAATCATATATAAGCTATGCTATGTTTATTTATTGAATTTCCTTCTCGAAGCTGAATGCTCGTACATTTCTCTTAACACTGCTCATGAGATCTTGGGCGAGGCTTTGTCCATCTTCCTTACACAATTTCTCCCAGTTTTTCTTCAAAGCTTCATCGGTTTTGAAGGTTTTTTCGCTTTTCTTCAACTTCTTCTTCATTATCGCCCAAAACTTTTCGATCGGACGAAGTTCTGGTGTATTTGGCGGGTTCGCCTTCTTCGGGACCACGTTAACGCCCTTCGCTTCGTACCAATCCATTACAGGCTTGCCGTAATGGCACAAAGCGAGATCCGGCCAGAACAGCGTGGGACCACGGTGAGAGCGGAGCAAGTGCATCAAGCGCTTCTGCAAGCATTCCTCTCGATAAATCTGTCCGTTTATGGTGCCGGTTGTAACGAACGGCTTGCTGTACCGTCCGCACTCGCAGATCGCCTGTCACAACAGGTACTTCTTCGCAAATTTGTCCATCTTTCTCTTCCGGAACTTTTCCGGAACCTCCGGAAAACGTCCCGCATGTACCGACAAAAAACTCGAGGCCGGGGATTTATTTGGTGTCCGCCTTGATATATGTCTCGTCGTCTATGACGAGACAGCCTGGCTTGACCAGCCACTCACGGTACAGCTTCCGCGCATGCTATTTGGCCACCGTGTTTTGCTTGTCAGTCTGGTTTGGCGCCTTCCTGACCTTAAAAACACGTAGCCCAGCCCGCTTCATGGTCTGCTGGACAAACCACTTCGACGAATTGACCTTTTGGGCTCGGGTGGAAAGGTTCGGGTTATTCTTAAAGTACTGCCTTATCTTCCGCGCCTTCTCTGGGTATTTCGTTTTCGGTTTTCGGCCGCTTCCAGCGCGTCGCTCGATGGACTTCGTCTTCTGGAACTTCTTCACAACGCGAAACACGGTGGAATGGTGGATTCCAAGCCTTTTGCCGATCCATCTGTGCGACTGGCCAGGATTATCGATCACCGCGCCCCAGATTTGCTGGCGTAGCTCTTCTTCTTTCGAATGCATCTTAAAAACTACTTGACAAATCGCGATAAAAAATTTCAGTCATAAACATAACACTCTAAACTAGTTTTCCCCAAAATTTCATTAATTTTTACCCACGCAATAAAAAGTTACACTTAAAACAAAGTGTCGCATTTTTTCCGAGTCCAATCTTTATAAAGCAACGCGGTACTACGTGAACCTTGCGGTTATATCTTTTCGTCAACAGTCATTCGTTAGCTGGCCGCATAAATGGAGTGAAATAGTTTTGAGGGGATCCCAGGGAAAATCCTTGGGTGTTCCTAATTTTACGATATTTAATGCCCTTCCTTCCTAATTTTTTAACCACATTAAAGAGTCTGTCTGTCTGTCTGTCTGTCTGTCTGTCTGTCTGTCTGTCTGTCTGTCTGTCTGTCTGTCTGTCTGTCTGTCTGTCTGTCTGTCTGTCTGTCTGTCTGTCTGTCTGTCTGTCTGTCTGTCTGTCTGTCTGTCTGTCTGTCTGTCTGTCTGTCTGTCTGTCTGTCTGTCTGTCTGTCTGTCTGTCTGTCTGTCTGTCTGTCTGTCTGTCTGTCTGTCTGTCTGTCTGTCTGTCTGTCTGTCTGTCTGTCTGTCTGTCTGTCTGTCTGTCTGTCTGTCTGTCTGTCTGTCTGTCTGTCTGTCTGTCTGTCTGTCTGTCTGTCTGTCTGTCTGTCTGTCTGTCTGTCTGTCTGTCTGTCTGTCTGTCTGTCTGTCTGTCTGTCTGTCTGTCTGTCTGTCTGTCTGTCTGTCTGTCTGTCTGTCTGTCTGTCTGTCTGTCTGTCTGTCTGTCTGTCTGTCTGTCTGTCTGTCTGTCTGTCTGTCTGTCTGTCTGTCTGTCTGTCTGTCTGTCTGTCTGTCTGTCTGTCTGTCTGTCTGTCTGTCTGTCTGTCTGTCTGTCTGTCTGTCTGTCTGTCTGTCTGTCTGTCTGTCTGTCTGTGGACACTACTGAACGCGGCTTGAACATTTTTATGAAAAACATTCGCTGAAAAAAAATGTTCGCTTGTTTCTTTTGAAAAACTTTCGAATGTCCATTTATGTTACTTCTCGATACAAATGAATCAAATAACTGCTTTAAACTACCAATAATTTAAAAAACAAAACCGTTGCGCAATTCCCACATTGTGCACTAAATTCAGCGGTAGAGGCTACATTTTCGAAATCAAATAAGGAATGAGAAGTAATGAGAAGTATCGATATTGATAGTAGCTTTCTTCATAGTTCATACGAGTGCTCTCGACTTGTAGTGGTATGTATTTGATTGAGGAATTTACATTATTCTTGTTTTATGCCATTGTCATGCAAAATAGTATCCGAGTGCTTCTGAATGTATTCTATCCGGTGATCCGTTTTGTAAGGAAGGTTCTTCTGTTTATAAACACGCGCAGAAAGATCGCTCATTCTACCGGTCTTCCTCTAAACTCTCCACCGATTGCTTGTCGATCTGCCAAATTTGGAAGACGTCTGCATTGAGTTATCTCTAATTATAATAATCCGTCCAATATATCACAAAACATTGCGATTGGTTGAGCGGATTGGAGATAATGAAATCATTTTGTATAAAACCAAGTCTCTCCCGGTTGGTATAAAACCGATGAGCATGGATATCAATAGAAACATACAGTTTCCAGAAGGCACGAAGTGCATCTACGGACTCTTATTTCTACCAAATCCCTCAATAGCAACTTTTAATGGATTAGTATAGATTGTTCATTAAACACTTCAATTTGATTGATACAGTTATAAGTTACAGTAGTGCAATAGATTGTAGGATACAGTAGTAAAAATTGAAAGTTACGAAAATAGAGTTTGGTTCGAGCATCGGCTCTGGAAGGTTGTGTCTATGCTTTATTACGTACTATTTTCCTATCGGGCATGGCACGTTTCATATTGTTTCGGTAATCTATAATTCGGTGAAAAGAGTGATCGAGTGAGCACAGTAAGAAAACAACAAAGCGTCTCTCAAGCGTTAATAGAATTAACCTTGTTTTCCTAACGAAAAACCACCATCAAACTTTGTGAGTGGCTCCTATCCCAAGTAACACGAAATGTTTAACTGTATGCATTTTTGCTTTAATGTGACTAATCCTAATGTTGCCGTTTCTGTGATTGAAAACCATTTAGGATACTACTATAGAATTGAAATAGCGCAGAAGGTGGAGCCTATGGAACATAAACAAAACAATCTTGGGCTTCAGTAAAATATATCAGCATCGGTTTTCAAAAAGGTATTCATGGACAAGGTTTGAACCATAAGTTCTAAGCTTACTAGATTGGTCTTCTTAGCACTTGACTATTTCAACATGTGAGAAATGGAACAATTAGGATCCCCTCAAACCATTTCATCATTATTATTATCATTATTTTAACCAGCGCCAATGTGATAGGGGACATACCTACTCCTTTTAACAAAAGATAATTTAGGAGTAGGAAAGTAAATAAATTAAAGTAAATGAAATGGATTTGCTATACTTTGATGATCGGTCGATTACACTTCAGTTTTTGCTAATACGTCATCATACTAGCAATTGTACCGGTGCAAATAATGTTCGATTATACATAACTACTGCAATATTATTTGTTTCATCATACCGGCATAACTGAATTAGGTTCCAAAATGTTTCAACGGTTAACATGAATGTGATTTAAATGGATTTTTGATAGTTTTAAGTCTTATTTAAAAGTGCAGAAACGGTCATTAGTCGTTCAATACGACACAAACAAAACATACCTGACTAGTTGTGTTGGCCTTTGACATTTCACGAATATGTTTTTTTTTTCTCAAAATACGGAAGACTTGTGTTGCTACATTTATAAAACATAATATGCAAACACGCAAGACGTCAGATGTAAACAAACATGTGCTAACTCAAAACATCAAACAGATATATGACATAATAAGTGAATCTCGATTCGAATAGCATGAAACGTTCATCTACTTTACTAAACTAGTCAAATGGAACTTTTATAGATCTACAGCATGACACATGGAAAATATAACTTTTATATTTATGTTTTTGGTGCTACTTGGGATGGCATCCTTATTATTGGTTTAACTTGGATCAAATCGAATTTTCAGCATTATAAAAAACCACCTTGTTTTTTCAATGAAAAACCACCAATACACTTTGTGTTTGGCCACAATAGCATCCTTACCGTTGGTATAAATCGGTTCAAATCAGAAATCGGTACTAATAGGGTAGGGTACTCTAATGTGGGTCTATGGATCTAGGATTCGGTCTATGCTTAAAATTCGAAGCAAATATTAATTCACTATGCTTACCCTGAAAATCAAAAATATACAGTAATATTGTCTCACTGACATATCATTATGAAGACAAATTAAAGAAAGGCAATTTTTAACGATAGGTCGAATTCTAGATCCATAGAACCACATAAGAGCACTTTCCCTAATTTAAATATTTTACTAAACGAAGCGTAAATTCAGCTTATCGTTTACCAAAACGAACCCTGCTGTCACCCTATATTGTTATCCAACATCTCAGTGATTTCTCGTGGAAGTGCGGCGGTGGTCTCGGCTTCCAATAAAACGTCCAAATAAACGTCAACACATTCCTAGCCTTTCCTTATTTGACCTGCATTCGGGCGAGGCCAGCGCCGGTATTTCCTTAATTTGGAATCACCAGTTTTACACATTGAGCATGTTTGCAGCATCTGTTGATCCTCTGTGTAGTAACAGCTGAACTGGCAGTAGCGGAGTAACAACCTCGGGCGGTCAATCATGCTCATTATCCTGCTCATGCTCATAAAAACGGATAAATTCTTTGAATAGGATAAGACAACTGTAACTTCTCGCTCTGACTAACTCGCTGTCTTGCTTTCTCACACGCTGAATCAAACTGTAAGATATGATCAACATATTCCCAAAAAACATCAATGTCGAATAACTGCTTGTTCAAACACATTTGGGGAACACATTCTAGAAGAAAAAGCTGAACAACTTCTCCAAATTTGTTTGAACAAACAGTTATTCAGCATTGATGTTTGTTGGGTTTTCTCAATACTACGAAACTACAGTACCTTAAAACGGAGTAAGTGGGGTAACATTGATCGGTTTCGCCCATATCATGAACAGTTCAAATAAATATTTTTCGTTGGTACTCTCTCTAACTATCAACTATATTTCTTAATCTAGTATTATTTGGCTTCTGAAAGCTATAGCATTGGTTTGAATATTCAGTTTTTTGATTATCCAAGAACTGAAAATTTAATTGAGCATAGCTTCTTCAACTTTCAGTTAGCGCAGAAAAAAAGCAATCAATGCTTATCTAATAGCTAACATTACAGGTTGAGAGATATTTCCCTAGTAGCACACTTGTTTCAACCCAGTAAAGGTGACTGCTTTGTGACTCAATTAAGTCACAATCGAGCTGCTGAAACTATTTTTGACTGTTGTGTGCTGCTTGGGTTTTTTACATACTTTAGGCTAGATAGGTTCGGTTCTTGGTTAAAGGAAAAAGATTGTCATAAAATTGTTAGTCGTTACTATTTAAAAAAAAAATCTCATGGATGTCCACTTTTTACGCTTTTTTGCTACAACTTGTAACAAAATCGAGGCAACTTCGCGGAATTCGGCTTTTTCATTTAGGCAGAGGAGCAATCTGACAAACATCCCAAGCAACTACAAAATCTTCATTGTTGGTTACAGTGACTTGATTGTGACTTAATTGAGTAGTTTTGGAGTAACATCAACTGTATTGCAACAAGTTACATTTCAACCTTCTAGAGATAAAAAATAAATAATAAAATATTGAAACAAATAATAAAATTTTAAAAAGAAAACCCCCCACCTCTTGTCTACGCCTAAGACCATATCCACCTTCAAACGGGTCTTGCGCAGCGTTCACCTGACTTGCCAACAGCTCTTTAAAAAGGAAAATATGGCCCACCATGTTCCCATCGTTGTTGTACTCACCTTGCACAACTTTTTCAGCTAGCGTTCAGCGTGGATGACACTTTTTGTGGATATCGTCACTTGATCGTCACTTACTTTTTAGATACTTTTTAGCACTTCTCAGGGCTCCTTGGCAATTCTGGATCAGCAGGTATTGGCTGTCATCGATGAGGAAAACAATAGTGGTCCATTCTTAGCGTCTCAAAGTTTCTGTAGTGGACTCCGCGACGTGCGTCCAAAGATGTTTGTGCATCTCAAAAGCTCATGCTGTGACAGATAGGCCTCCTTCGTTTACGATTTACATAAGGTATGTGTCCCTTAACTCAGCCTAATATGCAACGATCGATTACATTTTTTATCATAACTCATGAAGTATGATAGCTGTGAGCGATATTGAACCAGAGATACACTTGCTTAGATACGTTTAATAAGACATTTGGTAGTATATTATGTATCACGAAAAATTACACAACTTATTTTATTGAGTCAGAAACTTTCGAGAGATGTGGATGTTGGTCCATAGACACCAAATTGGGTCTATTCATGGATGCAACTTCGTCCCATTCGAGAGATTTACTTTCAAATGATTTCAGTGATTTTCACATTTGATTTACCGGCCATTCGCTAATGAAAACATTATACTTTACCCACACCGATTTGGTTCCTTTGGTTGAGCCATTTGAAAAATATGCAAACGCAAACTCATGTATTACCTTTGAAAATTTTACTAATAAAAACAATTTTACAACGTTATTAATCCAACAGGCCATAGTTGGGTACATAGAAAATAATATATCCCTAACGTTGGGTCTAAGATTTTCTTGTTGAATTATTGTTATTTTATTGATGTAAACAGTTAGTTAATAACGTGTCACTATTTTTTGTACACCTAGGCTGCATTACTGGGTATATCGGTTCAATTTAGCCAGATTTAGATCATTCGAAGATCATGCAGATAATCTGTTCAGCTTAACCAGCGAAGTCATGGTGTCTCAAATGTTAAGGAAATCAAACATGGCACTGATGTGAATAACTTTAAATTGATTGATAATGTCTCAACTGCTTTGGAATTAATCGGTAATCCCGATAGCGACACGATTTTGTTAAATATGGCTGAATTAATAATACATTTGGTACATAGGCCAAATGAAGGAGCTAGGCTATTATAACATCCCGTTACCCTACTTCTTCAGTATTGAGTGCTCGATTTACATTCTCGCCCTCAACTTATTTTATCTCCGTTCATTAGCTTTCATCCCGCCTTACAAGCTCTAGTCAAGTTGTCTGAATGATTCCGAAACATTCCTGACCGGTTCAGTGACATTGTATTATTTGTATTTTCCATAGTAACACAGCAACATCTGTAGTTCTGTACAGGAAAAGAGGACCACTTCAATAACACACACACACAAAAACACGGGAGAGGAAGTGTCATTCAAGTGCTGTTTGCCTCATCATTTGCTTTCACTCTATTTGCAGTCACAACAATATGTTACCTCCCACATAGTCAATGTTTTCTGGTTGCCTTTAATTGGACGAGTTCTTCCGAAGAGGCTGCAATAAAATGGTGTCCATCAGCATACTGATTGGCCCGCCCCCCTCCAACCCTACAAGGTTGTGATACCCACCTTCCGGTAGATTTTATTTTTGCTTTTTGTCCGGTTCGGTTTTTGCCATTCATTAGGCTCAGTCGCTGTGGAAAGGCTGTCTTTTCATTATGAGCTTTTTGACATGGAACAAAAATTGTCCATCGCATCTGTTTCGATCGTTCCTGTTAACGATAAAAAAAAAAACAGGAATATTTACGATTCGGTGATTAATGTTGATTTTCTTGCCCGTCGTAATAAAAGATAATTGCTCGTAATTGGCATCACCGGTGGATGCCCGGGAATGAAGTGTTTGATGAAGGCAACAAGCAAAGGCAATGTTAGTTCAATCGATCGATCATTTTACAGCGCTACAAGTCAGGTGTTTTTACTATCATTTTGAATCCAAAATTATAATTTAATTTTGCTTCTCACGATACAGCTCGGATCAGCGATTTCAGTTTTGTTTATTTTTATTTATAGCTTTTGTCAGTTCTCAGTTGACCTGACAACTTTTTCCTTTAAATTACTTGCTTTAACTTCAGCATCGTTAAAACGATTATGTTTTTTATTAAACGTTAAAACCCAAATTTTTTTCAATGTCAGGCCAACTGCGAATAGTCTCAACAGAAATACAGAAACGCTTCGACGCCCTTTCGGCAGTCATGACCGATGAAAAGATGGATGACGGTATGTTCTTCAGCTCTTTTGTGGCTTTGACGATCAGCTGCTCTCCGCTTTAACCACACAATTATTCAAGCAGACGTCGCGAAGATTGGTGGTCTTTGGTACAACGTTTATCTTCAGCCGGTCTATCTCCTCCAGTGATCTCTTCACATAATGGGACGAAGTCAGGACCGGTCAGAAGACTACATCCACCTTTGCGTGATAGAAGAAAAGAACTATGGCTTGGACATTCTCTTCTTGCTGATCGTCTGCCTCACCTGGACCTTCTTCGAGTAAAGGGTGTATCGTTTAAAATACGTACACACAAAATTCATTCTCAAAACTCGAGTTTTTATCCGAAAAAAGAAATTAAAAAATTAAATTAAATTCGCGAAGAAGTACCTGTTGTGGCAGGTGATCTGCGAGTGCGGACGGTACAGCAAGCCGTTCGCTACAACCGGCACCATAAACGGGCAGATTTATTGTTTATTGTTTATTGTTCATGGTCTTCGATAGATTCGTACAGACTGATTTAACTTAGGTGTACTTAAGCTACGTTTTTAATCCTAATTTTAAAACTATTTTTCGAGACAACAAAATCAAAGAGGTCGCAAATATCATTAAATGCTCTAAGGCAGGAGCTGAGGGGATTGTTGAAGCCATAGCACGATTGTTGAAGCCATAGATTGTTGAAGCCATAGAACGTCGAGCAATCGATGTTATTTTTGATAGTCGTCTTGCTGAGAGCAGCTCCAAATCGATTAGTTGACATCGTTCCGGATAGTCAGGAAGGAAGACGGGATCGTTCCATGGTAAATGTCGCAGAGCAAACCGAATGAAGGATTTCCGCACACGCTCAATTCGAAGCACCTGAGACGTGTGGTATGGGGCCCAGATGGGAGCAGCGTATTCTAGAGTACTGCTTACCAAAGCACAGAACAGAGCTTTAAGCGCATACACGTCGGTAAACTGAGATGCATTGCGACGGATGAATCCCAGAATCGAAAAAGCTTTGGCAGTTATAATTGAGATGTGTTCATTGAAACGAAGCTTGCAATCTTTGATAACTCTCAAACCACGTATAGACTATACACGGACTAGCGCATTAGCACCGATGCATTTATTAATATTCACGTTCATTCCGTTCTCACTGCACCATCGCGAAAGGATATCGATGTCTGCTTGCAAGGCAATACAGTCCAAAATAGACTTCATGACACGGAAGATTTTGAGGTCGTCGGGAAAGAGCAGCTTGCCAGATGATATTAGTTCGCACAAGTCGTTGATGAAAAGGACAAAGATCAATGGTCCTAACACACTACCCTGTGGAACTCCAGATGGAACGTCGAATGTTATGGAATGTGCAGAGTTCACCTGTACAAAGGCTTTCCTACCGATCGAGTATGACTTTAACCAGCCGGATATCCAATCAGGGAAATCCATTTTTCCACTGCAAATACATGCGGAGCGGCATCGAACGCTTTTTAAAAATCGATGTATACCGCGTCCATTTGATTCCGGCATTCAATCTCTCGAAACAACACGTTTGTATAGCATAGTAAGTTCGTCGTTGACGAGCGGTGTGGAACAAATCCATGTTGGTAATCCGATAATATCGGATTTGCTGCTGCCAGTGAGATCTCGTGGATCAAAGATTCGAACAGCTTACCAATACAACAAAGAATCGATATTCCGCGATAGTTGCGAAGGGTGCCTGATTTGTGGATAGGAATCATTTTCGCAGTTTTCCAAGCACTGGGGAATGTTTTGTCATCCAATGAGCGATTGAAAAGTATCGTCAATGGTGAGACTAACGAATCAGTGCAGTTTTTCAGCAGAGCAGGAGGAATACCATCTACTCCAGCTCCTTTCGATCCATCTATTTTTATTAGAGCTCAGTTCGGCCTTGAAGAAGTTGTTCCCAGTCGACCAATGGGAATTCCGTATTGAGAGAGACGAAATCGCAGTGTCTAAAATCCAGATCAACAGATTCCGTCCGCGAATTGGCTAGAACCTGTACACAACTATGCATATCGATTTGAAATTCAAAATCGTCGGGACAGTTCGTAAAAGCCAGATCGAGCAGCCATTCGTGTTGGAGGTTGAGTTTAATTGCACCAGACCACAAGTGGCGATGGATTCGGTCAGTGCGAGTTCTTGTTCACTGGAGGCATTCGCTGGTAGATATTCATTCACATCTTCATCGAAGGTCAACTGCAGTTGGGGATGTAATCGCCGAGAAGTACGACGATATCGCTGGCGGACGAACGATCGGATACAGATTGAACAGCGGTTGAGTGGTTCGAATATAACACTGGGTCGGAGTTTGGGCGAAGGTAAATGCCGAAAATATTCAGAGCCCTGTAAGGTAGCTTCACACACACAACTACTTGCTCTAGGTGACTGCATTCGGATAAAACAACCTCGGAACAGTGCAACGTGGATTTTACTGCAACGAGTACCCCGCCGCCTCTTGTAAGGTTGCTTGTGGAAATAACGAGTAATCCGATGTTAGTTCCGTATCGCCTATATCGGACCGGAGCCATGTTTCGGTGAGAACGATCACGTCGTAATCGCAGTTCGACAATCCTAGCTTCAAATCTGATGTTTTTGTTCGAAGGCCTCTAACGCTCTGGTAATATACCGATAGAAAATGATGTCTTGGCGGGGCACTGTTGCTATCACAACCATTAACAAACGAAGATGTGGAACTTGGTGCGGAGTTTACGGCGGTCGATACAGGACTGGTAGTCTGGGATGAAGTAGCAGCGACATTTGCTGTAGTACAGCTCGGAAAATCGACAATCGTTGCACTGTAAGGCGAAAACGCATCAGGCAGAGTATTGGTTGATAATATGAAGTACTTGCCTGGTAGTTGTGGTTCTGATTGAACCACAAGTTATGATAGAACTGTCAAATTTTGTCTGCTGACTCATGGGTTACTATAATTGATGCTGCATGGGTAGTTTTGTCAGTGCGGGTGAAGGTAAACCCATGAAATATCGGCAATTTTTGTCAATTTTTTTTAAAATGCAAACGTTATTTCAGTTGATCTCACTGTTTCACACCCATCACTTTTCTTTCAGCTATTAATTCGAACTAGACGCTCGTGGTACTTGAAGTACAAAAATTCAACAGATAACAGGACTGACTAAAAGTTTTTACATTTTTACCAACGTGTTTTTCGAAAATCTTAAGGACTGCACTGCGAACAAGATCAGTGTTTATGCCCGAATGCGCTTTATGCAAATTATTTCTACTTGGACAAGATTCAACCCACATCTGTTAAGCACGCAGCATGACATGAAATCACAAAATTTACAAAAAATAGTACTTTCAAGTAACAGCAAAACCTCTGATAAAGCTCTGCCACTCTTACAAACACAATAGCCCTCAAATCGATTACCGAAAAGTGTAATTCCAGCTAACGATGCAGAAAACTTTTCACTTGTCATAAGCAGCAGTTGCCTACAAGGAAGGTACCCAAAAACTGAAATGCCATTCAATTTTAATTCCATTCAACAGTCAACGCACACCATGGGCAGTTTAGAGGCATACGGGGTCGACTCTCAGTTCCGCCAAAAAAAAAAATCGAATGCCATCGAAATTTTTGTTGCGTGATTATTTACAGTAATTGGAGCCACTTTGCGTACCTAATGGGGCGGGAAATTAAACCAATTCTCATAGCTCTGGTCTTGAAGGAAAGTTAGCGCCATTGGTGATTTGTATCAACGCGATTCCGACTGGAAAGTTGGAGCAGGTCATAACAGTTAAATCTCGCATTATTCGATCTCTGATTGCGACGTACCAGCATTAGCGAGAACCAGTGGCATAGGTAGGTAGGTCAAGCCCGAATGCTGAAGGGGGTTCTTTTCTATATTAAGGTTTCCCAATTAGATCAGTCAGTATTGGGTAGAACAATAACGTTAGAGGAGCTAAGAACTGTTTGCTTTAAATTGGGAAAATGGTTGACGTCGATAACGTATAATTACAAGAGATTTCTTTTATATCATCGTTAACGACCTGCTTGGTCAGATTGATTAATTGCTGAAAACTGGGCACAAGTTTCACTCAATTAATATACTGCACACATTAAAGAAAGTTTTAGAAATTGTTGTTAAAGGCCAGCTATTAACCTTTGTTAATAGCTGGCCAAAAAAACCAGGCTATCATGATGGTCATTCTTGTGAAATAGCTTTAAATTAAGTGTTAGCAAATGGATAGAAAACGTAACGTGAAGATTCGATTGTTGTTGGATAACTAAGAAAATTTGAACGAACACTTTGGATTTTCTTGTTTTGTATGCAAATACTTGGAAAACTAAGTAGTTGCAATCAAATATTTTAAGCATTGGTACCATAGTGTTTTGCCCGATAGCCTGATTGTTATTTACTGAAAAGGTTTGGTCTGTTCTATTGATTTTTTCAAACACCTTTGATAATGCACAAAGGATACTAATGGTCTCAAATTTTCCAGTTCAAATTAATACAGTGACGGACAATACAATAAGACCAAAGCCTGATTTTCATGCAAAATGGTCATGTTCCTCTGTTCGGGACATAAACCACTGCTACCAGTAATTTGATCTATTGTAGTAATGGTCATGTTAGTGGGCTTGCCTTTTATTTTCAGCTGTGGTCCAGAAGTAGCCTAAACTCTCATCTGCATTAAATCCATCATTTTTCATTCACCACTTTAAAAGTTACAGACACCGCATACCGCATACGACAAAACAGTAAGACCACTTTTTGATTTCCATCAAGGATGCTCGAATTTGAGGATCTGATTATTGATGCACGGGTCATTTTAATATCAGTATACTATAGAATGTAATTCACACTCATCAACATGGCCTACACAATGGATATCAAAACGAGGTCTTATTGTTTTGTCGTAGGTGGTGTCTGTAGTTTCTGAAGTGGTGATTGAAAAATTATGAATTTATTCAAGATGAAAATTCAGGTTATTTATAAGCTATTGTCAAAATTTCAGTTCAATTACTTCACGGGAAAGTGAAAGACAAACATGACCATTTTGTATGAAAATCGGGCTTTGGTCTTATTGTACTGTCCGTCACTGTAGGTACAACCTGAGATTTCTTCCAAATATCAGAAAAATCACACGTTGTAATAATCGAATTAACTAAGTGTGTAATTTGCTCACGGGAGAATGGACAAATAGCTTTCAAAAATGTCACCAAGAGCGAATGATTTGATTGAATTTATAGCATTTACAACGTCTTATTGGTTTATTCAATCAAAGTAACAAGGCTCGCGTTTAACATGAGTTGTGTTATTAGAATAATTAGCTACGTTGTAGTGATCCGTAAAATTGATGCAAAATGCATTGTTGATTTCCTCAGCATTATATCCATTGGCCATTTGTGTTTCTTTTGAATTCATCCCTAGTTTCTTAACATTCTTCTACAATTCTACAATATCAGTAACATATTTTTGTTTTAAGCATTTTTGAAAATTGAGATAGGCGAACCACAGCATCTTTGCTAGAACCCTAGTTACACCTGCATCCGTGGCAACACTTGACGTCGTTACCCCAGAAAAGAAACTACGAAAGCAATGAACCAAGTCATCCGCCAGCAGTGAAAAGAAGGATGGGCGCAAATAAGAGCCGTGAAACTGAGGGAGATGAAAGCTGAGATGAACATATGGCCCGATCAGGAATTTTTTTCGAACCACTGAGTACTCACTCGTCAACACATTGGCCAAACAAGATGGTGCATGGTGGAAAGAAATAAAGACTGTATTCGATGAATTCTGGACACACAAAATAGGTCACCAAAAATTTTCCTTGAGCCCGATTCTTTTCAAACTTTCTGGAAATAAAATACTACTAAATGGTTAAGTTTTGACATCATTGGTTTACTGAACCTCTTCTCCCAACCCAAATGCCCGCACCTTTGCCTTGACCCCTTGCATCTAATTTTGGGCAATGATAGGACCGACTTGCTTACTTACTTTTAACCACACTTTCTTTAGTTCAAGTTCATTTTCACGGTTTTGGAGTTTTAACGAGCTTTGCCTTCATGATTGCTCAAGATTTTTCAATTGGGCGAAGTTCCGGAGTGTTTGGAGGGTTGACATCTTTTGGTACAAAAACAACATTATTATCTTTGTACAAGTCTAGACGGGCCGGGCATAGTGGCAAGATGCCAAATCCGGCCAAAACAGTGTCGGGCCATCGTGAGATCTCAAAAAGGGCAGAAGTCGTTTTTGGAGGCATTCGTTCTTGTAGATTTGTCCGTTGACGGTCCCAGAGGTGATGGAGGGCTGACTAATTTTGCCACATCCACAGATCGCTTTCCAGACAAGGAATTTTTTGACGAATTTCGACAGTTTCTTCTTCCGTACACTCTCCGGAACGGCCAACTTAGAGGTGGCGACGTAGGGTTCCTGTCCTGGCATTTGTTTGGTGTTGGCTTTAATGTAGGTCTCATCGTCCATCACAATGCAGAACGGTTTTGTGAGCCACTCCCTGTACAGTTTTCTTGGAAGAATTTTGGCCACCGAGTTCTGTTTATCGCTTCGGTTTGGTGCCTTCTGGACCTTGTACACATGTAATCCAGAACGTTTCATTGTTTTCGCCTTTTTTGCAACATCCCTGATCGAAATGTTGGGATAACGCTTAAATTGGTTCAATACCATCCTGGCCTTCTCCGGATTTGATGTGCCACGTTTTTTGCCACTACCATTTTTCCGCTTGGTTGTCTTACGGTCCTTGAACGTTTTGATCACATGAAATACGGTTGAATGTGCGATTCCGAGCTGTTTTCCGATCCATCGATGAGAAGCGTTTGGGTTTTCGAAGTGAGTGCCCAAAATTTGTTGGCGAACTATTTCTGCATTCGAAGCCATCACTGAAATCACTCGACCGATTTTCACGAAACTCATTACACAATTGACACAACACAATGAAAAACATTCAGTTAAAATTTCAATAATTTTTACCCACACGCTAAAAAGTTACGAACAATTGCGTGTGTCCAAATTTCATCGAATACAGTCTTTACATGAAGAAGATGAAACGAACGATGAAGTGAAAAAAGGGGGACGATTGAGATGATCCAGTGAGAGCGAAGCGGAAAACGTCACACAAAACTGAATTAATGTTAATAAGCGAATGGAAATAGGCCTGAAGGATGCTATGCGTAAACAGAAGTGAAACAAGGTGATGAAGAATTAAAAGCAAAGAAAGTTGAATAGAAGATAAAAATACAGTGAAAAAGAATAAGAAAGAACACATTGATTACGAAAGATAAGAAAAGTGGAAGAAAAGAAACAGAAGAAGAAAGGCAGAGAAAGAGAACCGTAATTGAGAAACGGAAAAAAAGAGGAGCGGATAAAAACAGGTGGAAGAAGAGAAACGGAAGAAAAAAAGTGGAAGAAAATAAGCGAAAATCAGAAGCAGAAGAAAAGAAGCGGAAGAGAAGAATCGGAAAATGAGAAGTGGAAGTAAAGAAGTTAAAAAAGCAAATTAGAAGAATAGAAGCAGAAGAAGAGATTCGGGAGAAGAAAAGTGGACGAAAATAAGTGAAAGTAGAGAAGACTTTCAGCCTCGGGCTGGTTCATATCCCGTCGTAGTCACTCAAATATTTCTTTGGGTGTTTTCATAACTTGTCCAGGGGTGAGAGTCGAACTAATGACTGTGGCCTGAGAGGTATGGATGTTAACCACTACGCCGGGGTCGTCCCAACGAATGAAAATAGCGGAAACAAGAAAACTCACGAAGAGATGCTAAAGTAAGATAGCTAAAAAAGAGTAGCTGGAGAAAAGAAACTAAAGCAGTGAGGTGGAAGGAGAAAAGTTGAGAGATACATGATAATGCATATGAAGAAAATGAGAAATGTGTAGAAATTGGCAATTGGTCGAGCAAAAGAAGATTACAGATTTTCAGAGTGTAGATCACAGATCTTCGAAGCGAGGTACTCAGAAGAAGTTCATGAAATACCAGAAAAAAAGTTCACAACCAAAGCAGCACATAACTGTCAAGAATGGTAGCAGTAACTCAATTGTGCCTGAATTGAATCACAAAGAAGCCATATTAACTGGTTTGCAACAAGTGTGCTACTAGGGAATATTTCAGGAGGAAGTCAAACTCCAGAGATAAGTTCACAGAACATCAGAATTAAAGTAAAGTTAGGAAAGGCCAAATTTCACAGTTAGGAAGTTCACAAAACTTCGTAACGAAAGGCACTGCACTTAAGAGTAACGTTCGTAAAACTTCAGAAGTTTATAGAATTTCAGAGCCAAGCTCATTGAAAAATCCTCATAAATTAGAGAGAAATTCTTAGAACTTCAGAGAGTATCGAGAAAATGTGAAGAATGATTAGTAATTTCCATTTAATTCCAATCAACTTTATTGGTTATCTTGACAGATATGCGTATTTTGTCTACAATGTGCAGACTTTTTCAGTGTAAAGAAGAAAGAGGAAACCAAACCAAAGCGAAGTAACGATACCGGATTTGGGAAAATTGACAAGCCGGAATTTAACCGGAAAGTAAAACGAAGGGAAAGGAACAAGGAAAGGGAAAAACGAAAGAGGAAGTGTACTTTTACTTTTAGTACACGACAGTGAAGAATTCTGCACATTATAGACAAAATATGCTATCTCTCGGGATAAACAATAAAGGGAAGTTGGAATTAAATGGAAGTTAGTAATCTTTCTTCTCATTTTCTCATTTCAGGTACTCCACTAAAAAGCTCGCACTCACCAGGAATCAGAGAGTAGTTCATAAAATATCAGAGAGAAGTAAAAAACAAAGAGAAAATCCAAATCATCCCCGAGAATTGTGTGAATCCTCAGAGAAAAAGTCACAGAACGTTTGAACTAAGTTCACAAACTTAGAGAGGGATATTTTCAGAACTTCAGAGAGAATTCGAAGAAAGGATTTCAAAACGTCAGCTCTTACAAACTCATAAACAGTCACCAAATATAAGAGAAAAAATTTCAGAAGATCAGAAAGTAGTTTTCAGAATATCAGCGAGAAGTGCAAAAAACCAGAAAGAAACTCCAAAAACTTCCTTGAGAATTTTATAAAACTTGAGAGGGAAAGAGAAACATTTAGTGTAAGATATCAGAACTTCAGAGTGAAATTCTCAGACATTCAGATAGCTTTCAAAATATCAGAGAGATGTGCGCAAAACCAGAAAAAAGTTTCAAAAACATTCCCGAAAATTTTATAAATCTTCAGAGAGAAAGTTACAGAGCTGCGAAAAGAAGTTTTCAGAGAACTTCTCATGCAGCTGATCCGATTTTTTGACGTAGGACTACGTCTTTGTTTCCTATACTGGGGTACAATTCAAAAATAAAATCGCATTGCGACCGTCACGAAAAGTGGTCAGGTTTTGAGGGTTAATATCTCAGTCATTTCTCAAACGATTTTCTCAAATTTTGCACCAATCCATCGAAAATATGTCTAAAAATATATCAATTTTATCAGAGAACATTGTTGGTGTCCAGACACATACCATTGAAAAATTCAGGTTAAGCTTTGTCTTAAAAAGTATATTAACCCCTCAGGACTAAGGCCTTTAAGACCACAAACGGATAATGGCTGCATAAAATCACAGACTGAACAAACGTGTAGACTGACTTCGGCAAGTTTGTTCTACACCTTTTTTCAATCTGAAAAATGCAAAAAAATAATTGAGTTTAATGAGTTTACGACCTAGAACATCTTAAATGTGAAGAATTTAAGGACGAAAACATAAATGCCTTATTAATAGTTTAAAGCGTTGTTTTAGAATATGATACATATGCATACCTATTATTTAAATCTCGTTGATAAACGATGAATATTTTAATATCTCTCTGGGATGTTCAAGGTTATCCAAAATGTACTTGAGTTTAGAATTTCAGATCTACAGTTGTAACAGTAGTTTTAAGGGAATAAAAGGTTTCAATATGTATTCAAACATATTGAATGAACCTTTTGAAAAGTCAACAGTCATTATTTGACAATTTTGTGATGTTCTAGGTCATCAAAACTGTTCTTGACTTCAGAACTTAAGATCTACAATAGTAACTATAGCTTTTTGGGCTATACAAACTAACGCTACATATTCAACTATATTCAGTGAACATTTTTGAACGTAAAAAACATTATGAGATAAACTGGGATGATCTAGATCATCCAAACTGTTCTTGAGTTCAGAACACGAGATCAACAGTTGTAACAGTAGATTTTTGGCGTATGCAATATGTGTTTTTCAATATTCATTGAATAGTGTGGAAGGTCAACAGACATAATGCCTGTCAAGGGGGGTTCCCTTCCCTCTGCCTACCATGCATTGTGGTAGCTAGGTAAAAGTTTATCTGCTCGATCAGATACCGCCTTCCAAACATGCCCTACGCTCAATTTCAACTACTTCTATTCAATTTCACAACCTGCCGTGCTCTTACGGACCTATCAATGCTTTCTCTTCTTATCTTTGGTTCTAGCAGAAAATTGCTGTTCACTCCTAGAAGTGCATATTGATTAGAATGATATTTCCATTTTTCAAACATTATAATTAATTACGTGCTTCGTGCAACAACAAACAACATGATTAGTTTAAATGTATTAGACATAAAGCGACAATCTTGGGATATTCCAGGTGATCCCAACTGTCCTTTAGTTCAAAACATGAGATCTACAGTTGTAACAGTAGTTTTTTGGACTATATGAGGTGACGAAATGTATTCAAACATATTTAATGAATATATTTTAGAAGTTCAACAGTCATTATTTTATAACTTTGTGATCCTCAAGGTTATGCAAACTGTCCTGGAGTTTTGAACTAAAAATCTATGGTAGTAACAATAGCTTTTTGGGCTATACAGAGTTACGTCACGTCTTCAAGTATATTCAGTGAATATTTTCAAACATTAAAATACACATTAAATCCTTGGGATGGTCTAGATCATCCAAATTTTTAGGCAATACAAAGTAACAATAAATGTTCAAACATGTTCAATTAATATTCCTAAACGTCATCAAACATTATAAAGCAATATGACATGTTCTAGGTCATTCAAACTATCCTTGAGATCAGAATAGGACCTACAGTTGTAACAAAAGCTTTCTGGACTATGCAAATCTACGCTGTATTTTGAAACATATTTATTGAATATCTTTGAAGAACAACAGCCATATTGAGATAATCTTTGGATGTTCTAGGTTATCCAAACTATCCTGAAATTCAAAACTTAAAATCTACAGCTGTTACTGTAGCTTTCTGGACTAAACAAAGTAACAATATGTATTTGACAAAATTAAGTGAGTCTTCTGGAAGGTAAACAGATATAATGAGATATTTTGGGATGTTTTAGGTCACCAAATCTGCCCTTGAGTTCAGAACTTTGGATCTAAAGTCGTAGCATTAGCTTTATAACCTATGAGAGGTAACGATATGCCTTCAAACACATTTAGTGAGTTAGTTTGACGTAACAAGTGAGTAAGGTAGCACCCAGCATTCTGCGTCTGATGATGGCTGAAGAAAAGTAGGCCGAAACGCGTTACGCAAATATATAGCTGTTTTAATGTTCTACGTCACCGATAAAAACCCAACAAAAAACAAATAGTACATTGAGTGAATCTTCTGTAAGGTTGACAGTCATTATCAGATTATCTTGGGATGTTCCAAGCTCATAAATACTCACCTTGAGTTCAGAACTTAATATATACAGTAGTCAGCGTAGCCTTATGGGCTGTACAAAGCTTTGATAAATATTCAATTATATTCAATGAATATTCTGAAACGTCCACAGACATGATAAGACAACCTTAAAAGTTTCAGGTAAACTTAAGGTCTACAAATGAAACAGTAGCTTTATGGAATAACATATCTCGCGATGGTCGACTCGGATCTTGTCAATACGACACGGCGTGTAGCTTACGAATGAATGAATCATGTATCGCTTACAAACAACTATCTTATAACAAACTATTCGTTGAACCAAACTCAGCCACCAACGAGTTTGGAAAATAACTAATGGGAAGTAAAGGTTGGCCATGGGGGAGCGCAGGAGAAGGCAGCGCACATGCATGCTGTTGGGTCAAAATATGTAAATAAGGCAAAGATTGTCAGTGAGACTTTGTAGCTATATTTTTATGACCAAGTGAAGAATGGCTGTTAAGCAGTAATTTTGGGTTAGTGCTATTAGATTAGATGTTAGCATTTCTAGGAAGTATAGAAGAATAAGGAGAAATGCTACAATGGGCTTAATTAAGAATATCCCAATATTATCTCATAATGAGTGTTGGTATTCCAGGACTTTCATTGAATATGTTTGAATACATATAATAACATTGTATAGCGGATAAAGTTAATGTTACAACTGAAGATCTTAAATTCTGAACTCCAGGACAGTTTGGACGACCTAGCACATCTAAAAAAAATATCCTACTTTTTTCAATCATTTCTATATTATTGAACACCAAATCAATCAGAATACACCAAATTGCTTGTATAATAACGCTTGGAAAATTTTAGTCCTGAAAGAATTACTTCAAAGAATGTTGCATTGTACAATCTAAATAGCTTACGTTCAGTTGCGTAGTCCTACGTCATCATTTCGAACAACCCAATAGGGCTGTACCTTGTAGTTTTTTTTCTCATTTACATGAGAAATGTTGATCCGTTTTTTGGGCAACAAATTTTACCAGAGATTTTTCATTGTTTGCAATGGATAAATAGTGGGAAGTTTTTGCAAAGAGACGTCTTAAAGTAGAATCAAATCCACTGATATGACACATGCATTCTTTCATACACAACAGCGAAAAATTTAAAAAACAATTTATTTAAATTTAAGTATCCTTATCGTTCAAGTATTCCTCATACCATAAAAATGAACAACACCAATACATAAAATAAAATTCATTGAATGCAAAGAAGCTCACTTAATTCAAAACAAGTTCATAGCACCCCAATGAAGATCACAGAACTCCAAGAAGTTCAAAAAACTTTCCAAACAAGTTTTCAAAGAAGTACACAGATCTTACCAAAGATGTTCAAAAAACTTCTCAAAGAAGTTAACACAAATTCTTAATGAAAGTCACAGAACTTTCCAAAGAAGCTCACAGTTTTTCTAAAAATAAATTCACAGAACTTCCCAAAGAAGGTCATAGTACTTCCAAACGAAGTGCCAAAATCTTTCCCGACAAGTTCATATAACATCCAAAAGATTTTCACAGAATTTTCCAAAGGAGTTTACAGAACTTCCCAAAGAAGTTCACAGAACTTCCCAAAAAAGTTCACAAAAAGGATTTATGAAAAATTCACAGAATTGCAACGAATTCACAAAACTTCCGAGAAGTTGAGAGTACTTTCGAGAAGTTCACAGTACTTTCGAGAAATTCACTGAACTTCCCAAAAGTTCAGAGAACTCCAAAAATTTCTTGGAAGTCCTCTGAGCTTCCAGGAAATTCTCAGAACTTCCAAGAAGCTCACAGAACTTTCAAGAAGCTCACAGAACTTTCAAAAGCTCACAGAACTTCTCAAGTTCTCAAGTTCTCAGAGCTTCCGAGAAATTCACAGAAGTTCACAAAACTTCCAAGAAGTTTACAGCATTTTCTTGAGAGGTTCATAGAACTTCCCAAAGAATTTCACAGAACTTCCCCAGGAATTTCACAGAACTTTCCAAAGAATTTCACAGAACTTTCCAAAAAATTTCACAGAACTTTGTTTATCTCTACTGTCTGTATCCCGGTAATAACTCAGTAGCAAGAGACCTCTCGAACTGTGTCTCAAGGTCGGCTTACTACTGGGCAATCTGGAGGGGCTTCGCGATCAAACGTGCGGAATACTGTCACCTGATTAAGTTAGGGAAGGAGCGTAAGGCTATTCACATTGGAAATTATTTATTGAAAGAAACTATTGCTTATGTGGGTTGGCTCTTGAGTAATTAAAATATTGAGAATGTTGGTGAAAAGTGGGTGGTTTATTGAACATACCGGTCTATTGATAGTGTGGCGAATGATGATCAGGAACAGCTTCCATGATGTCCACGAGCGCTCGTTGCAGGATCGATGACTTGTTTGTTCGGGTTTCCAGGGTTAGATGAGTCGGTTACGGACGAAGTTGGTTATGCAGCAAAATACAGAAGTACTTTCACAGGCTTACGCCAATACAAAAATTCCTCCCAGGCGTCTTCCCTCATTGGCTTACATCGGTAGTGTCCAGGCAAGGCCAGAGTGACAATACCGAGAGGGGGGGGGGGGGGGGGTCTCCTTGACGTTTAGGAAAGTATTCCCGAGACTTAGTGCTGCTGGGGGTATTTGGCCACAGGAAGCGGTTATCCGTAGCCGTTAGGCTAACTGGCCACAGGGGGTCACTAGGCCGAATCACGAGCTTGTCGGTGTCTACCAAAACGGTAACACAAAAGGGTCCTGAATTCGAGTTTACCTACTCGATGTTAATGACTTTTAGTTTACGGACTACTTTACGAACACCTTTTGCTCACGGACGCCAAAACCAATCTGAGAAATGGTGGATTTTTTTTCTGTTCTTTATCTCAACTACCCTTCTATCCTCACAGTCCCACGCAAATACAATGAATCAATCCTTCATTTTCCCGCCTTTAATCCCGAAACTTCTTTTACAAATTGCACCAACTAACATGCAACACCACCCCACTTCACTGTTATACAATTTAAATTTATAAAAAAACAAATCCGTACTAAAGTAGTACAATTTCAAACCAAAACAAGACAACCCTACTTACCAACACCAACTAACTAATAAAGACGTAACAGTACATATAAAATAACTAGCACAAATTAAAAATCACATAAATTCTGTAACAAACGGTTACAACTTCCCCTACTATTGCACAGAACTTTCTTAAGAAGCTCACAGTACTTCCAAAAAGTTCAGAGAATTTCCTAGAAGTTTACAGGACTTTCAAGAAGCTTACAGTACTGCTGAGAAGTTCACAGTACTTCTGAGAAAAGAACAGTTCGATTAGTTCTAAGCACTTTTAAGAAGTTCAGTTCAATTAATTGTTTGAGTAATTAGTTTAGAATATGAAGAACAAAAGTATTTAGTATCAAAATTTTGCTTGAATCTTCCAAAAAGTTCACCGACATTTTAAATAAATAACTAATCCGCCAATTTGTTTGCATTTGTACCTATATCCATATAACTGATTGGAAATTATCAAAGCATTACGGGATTTTCGAAAATCTTGAGAAGTTGGAAAAACGAATCCTTTAGTTTAAAAAAAACTTATGAACGTTACGTATTTCCAAAAATTCTTAAACCTTTTTCATAGACAGAGCTTCATCTCCAGAAACAGATAGATCTCCTCTTTTTATAACCTCCCACTGCGGAACCTTGCTACGCCATCGCAAAAACAAAGGGCGGGGAAAGATAAAAACATTTCCAGAAAACAATGAGACTAATTATCGTTTAGTACAAGTCCCGGGGAAAGAATAAAAAGAAAGTGTTGTCAGTTTGATAATCTCAATTATGGAAATCGTAGGATGGAGGGGCCCAGCAAAAAAGCATCGATGAGCCATCAAGCTCGATCGAGTTCCAATGCTCCGGGGAATAATCGAACACTTTTCGGAAGGTTCTATTTCTCCTAATTTCGTTTCTGTTGGATCGATTCCGGTACCATTAGAGGTGACAGCAGCAGAGCAACAGACGGTGAGAAATGGATTCCCGGGGGGCTTTCGAAAGGATTCTTTTTAGCCAGTTGTTTATTGTTGTCGTATTACAATTTCTGTCCGAATCTTTCTGTGTGAATTTTTGTTTAACTATGTCGGATGTAGAAACCTCAACTGGACGTCCAGAACGTTCGGTATCATCCAGTGGAGCACACAACATTCACTTCTTTCCATTTTCTTCTAAAATCATGCGGTAATCTGTTACCAATGGGTGTCAAACCCAAAATAATTGACCCAGCTTGTTCAAATTTTGATTGGAAAAACACTGACAGTTGCCTGTTGACAGGAGCAGTTTTGCGCAGTCAGTTGAGAGGTGTAAAATTTAAAAAGTCACGGACTTAATGACCACCTCAGGGTGGTCATCTGTTGGATAGTTTCAAGTAAGAACTGCTTCGAAATTACTGTACGAATTTTTTCGAAACCATTTTCAAATTTTAAGCTTATTCAACTGTACTGTTGTTAGTTTTTTTTTTTTTTCAAAACAGTTTCTCAATTGAGATTCATATTGTAGAAAGCTTCGATTTCATTACCATTGGTTATCAAAATTATGGGTTTTTACGCCTTTAAAAGTCAACTTTCACTAAATTCATTAGAACTTAAGTCCGAATTTATAAAACGACTGAACGTTGCATTTACCATCAAGAATCATTTTCAATCACAGATCAAATAAAAAAAAATTGAAAACGAACTTCTATCACGCCAAATTCTCTTTATTTAGTAGCAAGCGACAATCTGCAGTATCCACAAGTTTCTCATCCATGGACCCCTCTGTTATTTTGCCTCTATTTCTATCCAGCAGCACAATAATAAAAGGCCATCGACGAACGACAATATCCGCCACATCGCTCGGCGGAAAGTAATAAACTTTTACGTTTATGTTATTCCTTCTTCACATAGCAGTGAAAGTACTAGCAGCTATTTCCCTACACACTTAATACAATCTTCTGCTGTACATATATATGTAAGAGAAAGAGGTAACTTTGATTAATGCGTAATACAAAGCGCCATTCAAATCTCGTTAATACAATATTAAATCCGGTTAGGTGACGACATTTAGTGTGTTAAAATGGCACAGTGCCAATACTTGCTCAGATTTTTTTTTTCAAGTTTCTAAGGCTTCGCAGTGCATTTCATATTAATCTACATCGTGTTTTTTCTTTCCCTCCACTTCCACGATTGCACTCAGTTAATTATCATATAATCTTTATTGGAACAACATTCTAATTCATTTGAGTACCTTCCTACTGCGATGGGGAAGATGAGCTCGCTCTTCACTAAAGTAGAAAACGAAGAACAATTTAGAACAAAACGGAGGATTATGGCGGCTACAAAGTGGGACTTATCTTTGTCCGTCTGTCCATTCGACGTTTGAATGGCGGACATTGAAGGGTATCACCGTCGTGAAAACGGATTTCTGCTTCCTGGAGGAATCCTTTCACTCCGCCACCACAATCAACAAAGACTTTCACCCTGTTCTGCTTCCCGGTCGTTCCGAATCAAAAACCGTTGAGTGTAAGCTTGTTTTACGAAGCGATGGAGATGCTTCCCTCTTCGTGGGAATAGTTTGAAAAGGGAAAACCGACGGCAACGACGATGACGGCGACATTCATAAGCCATAGTTTCAAAGGGACGAGAACGATGGTCGTTCTCGGTTGGAATTATGTGGATGATAATTCACTGTGAACGACCATTCTTAAAATTATGTTTTACCACTCCGTTTCAGGTTCTGTAATAACAGTAAAAAGAACAAATGGTTCAAATCATTTTCCATAGCATACCTGTATGTGTGATGCAATTGACAAACATTCAATTTGTCACGATCCCTGTCTAAACTGGTGAAAAATTGATGCAATTCGCTTTCGTTTCAGTGTTGTGGCTTGGCCACATCTTTTTCATCGTTTTACGGTTTCCGGTTATTTCCCTTTTGAAAATCTACCCCATGAAGAGTGAGTGCTATTTTTGTGACCAAATAACTTTTTTTCTCCAGCTTTTGCCGTCCTTTCAGGCTTCCAGATCGGTTGTCGTTTCAACCAGCATCAGATGGATCGTTTTTTTTAGGGATACAAGTTGTTTACAAAAATGTTCAGCGACCTGAACCGGTGATTAGCGGTGTGATAGAATTGAAATGTTTTGAAATGAAATTAATGTACGCAACCTTGCCGAGCGATACTTATTTTTGTCGTAACTTGGAAATCACAATCCATTCTTATCAATATCCTTTGATCAGAATGGATGTACTTACCCAAGTAACACCAGAAACATCTTCTTTGACAAAAATATAAGAACTTTGTTGTAAAGAAGTCGTGAAGATGAAATACCAAACATGTCTAGTCTTGAAAAAGTTTTGAGGATGTTTTTCTACACATATTCGGTTTATCGTGGTACCAGAAGAGAAAACACATTTTTGTGCTATTTTTGTTCGATCAACTTAAATTTTACTTCTTGAAAATACCGATGTTGACTTTTTTTCATCTTACCACTTGGAATTATCTTTACTCACTTTTGAGTTGTCATTCTTTTGACTGATTTAAGTCAAATGTACTCAATTTTGGGTTGTTTGAAAATAGCGTGTATGATCAATTTCACACAAACTCATGCAGTGTTTGGCAACACCCTCTCAGAATCCAATGAAACTTTGTGGGTGTGTAGACTATGTCCTTTCAAGCAAAGTATGCGATTTATTTATTTTTTCGAAATTTATCAAGACTGCCATTTGAAAAGGGCTTAAGTTTTTTGGTCGTTTTTTTAAATCAACATTACTCAAAAAAAGTCAAGATTTACAATAAAGTGATGTATGGGTGACTTTTAGAAAATCGTTTTAACTTTTATTAAAAAAAAAAATGTAAAAATTGTTAAATCGATTCTTACGCGCTGAAAAATAAATATTTTAAAATTTAAAGTTTAAATTTAAAAATGGCTATCTAAGAATTGAACGAAATTATTTTTTTAATAAAGGCGATATGATTGTCTAAAAGTTCGCCATATATCGCAAGATGGGCACTTTTAAGGAAAAAACAAATCTTAACAAAAATTTATCATGTTCAATTTTTACCGTGTATCGCACCAACTCGTCTTATAATTTGGTCCTAAAACCCCACAGAAGCCAATTACATTTAATTATAATGACAATTTGGATTTTTTAAGGGTCTTTGATTGTTTGAAAAATCGAGGCTACCATTTGGAATGGGCTTATTTTTAAATTATCATTTTTTTAAAATTTTGTGATAATACAATTAAATCAGGTGGTTGATCCTGCTTATCACCAAAACTTTGAAGTATATTACAAGAAGGACAATAAATTGGAAAACAAAAGATTTATCATAATATCTGAAGTATGTACCTATGACTCAATAGCAAATAAGTTGTTTATATCAAAATTGCTAGATTTCATAAAACAAAATTTAATATTTTGCTCAAAAATTATTTTCATGTCAGAAGGAGCAGCGGCCCATTAGAAGAACAAAAAGAACTTTGCCAGCTTGTGCAATTTCAAGTCCAAGTATGGATTGGAAGCAGACTGGCACTTTGTTGCAAAGTCTCATGGGTTTATTTTATACTATGGTTGGTACTCTCAAGCGAATGGCAAAGAGAGCATGCCTTGCTCAAGATTATGGAAACACAGCCATATGACTGGGCAGTTGAACAGTCAAATAAAAGTATTACAAAACTGAATCTCTGCTTCATATCAGCTGAACAGTATGCAAAAATGTCAGAAGAGCTTGAGGAGTTATATAGCCACGTAAAAACAAAACCAGGTACACAGGTTCATTGGTTTGTACCTATTTCAGAAAATCAAATTTCAGCTAAAAGGTTTTCTGATTATCCTGGATTATCCTTTGAAATCCGAAGAAATTTTTTTTTATATGAAAGATTTATAGATAAATTATATGAAGCTATGTTTATTACTAATACGTGAAAATTTACTTATAAAAAATAAATTAAATAAAACCCTTACAAAGCAAAAACCTATGAGTATTCATTGACATAAACAGTATCTCGAAAATTCATATAACATCATATTTGAATCGTATTTAATTGGATATTCACCAAGCATATCCAATGAGAATTTACTTATTTGATAAGACTTGATGCATACCCATTTAAAGACGGTTCAAATATGACGTCCACTATTTTTTTAGATTTATCAGACCCCTCTCCCAAGTAGCACACAAAACATGTTTAATATTCAACACTTAGTATTCATGTGTCATTTATGTAAATCTGCAGTAGCAAAAAGCATATTTTGCTACAGCAGAGTTTATTTCACGTATACAATATACTAGATATTTCATTTATGTTGCTCAAATGGTTTGCCAAGACTATTCAAAACAAACATTAGAGTTAGTCGAGACCTTTTTAGCTTTGTAAACTTGCAGCTAAGTAAACATAATCATGACGTTGCATAGGGGAGAATGGTACAAAACGCACCGTTTAAGCAACATCGTGAATTGCTAGGGAATGGAAACTCAAATTAAGGAACAAGTGATTGAGTATGGTGCATTACGATGTTTTCTTTGTAGATTAAATGTAATGTAAACTCAAAACGATGATTTTTCATGATTTTTTAAACTTTCTCCAATTTAATGCAAAGCCGACGCAGGGGTAAAACGCATGTGTCATTGCTCAATATGCACCCCAACATTGGGGTAAGACGCACCACAATACTGGGATATGATGCACCACAAGATTGGGATGGCATGCACCGCTTGTAAAAGGTAAAACACGGCTATCAAAAGTAACTCATTAGGGGTGTAAAGGGAGGAGGTTGCAACGTATCGCCAAACCCTTTAGCTCTATATCGAATAAAGATAGCAAAACATTGCGACATGTTGTCAACTCCTCTTTAGACACATATATCAATTAAGAAACTCACATTTGCTCCTATCCAATGATGAAAACTAGAACCAAGCATAATCTGTGTTATTGTTGTTGTTATGCAAGCGGTATTTTGCTTAGGTACACGATGAATGAAAAAGCAACTGCAACACGTGTGACTAAGTATGACTGGATGTTTGTGGAGAAAGCTAGGCAACCTGCGCTTTTCAAGGATGAAAAAAGTCTATCGAAGTAGACTCGCGAGTGGATTCATATTTCTGGTTTTCATAAACAGTTTGGAACTTCCAGAAGACGGTTCAAGCTCTGATTTGCTGCAGACCTGATGTACCCTGAATTGAAAATCCTTGTTCCAGAAAAATTATCAGCCTACCGAATATTTCGCAGGTACCAACCAAGTATCTGTTGCATAATCATTTATACGGAGTTTTCAAATTTAACATTGAAGTGCTTATTGACTATTAAAAATATAGGGTCGATCACTGCTTGAGTCCTGACCCAATTCCCGGTATTCATCGCATTTGCGTTGCCGTATTCAATCCAAATGACTTGAATTTTTGTGGGAATAGGGGAAAGTGCTCTAATGTGGGTCTATGGATCTAGAATTCGGCCTATCGTTAAAAATTGCCTGTCTTTAATTTTTCTTTATATTGATATGTCTGTGAGACAATACTACTGTATAATTTTGATTTTCAGGGTAATAATAGTGAATTAATATTCACTTCGAATTTTAAACATAGGTCGAATCCTAGATCCATAGACCCACATTAGAGCACCTTCCCCTAGTACCACATAGAAACTTATCATGTATTAAAATTCAATTCATTTCATTTGTATCGGGGTCCAAGTAGTGCTAGATACTATTTTCGAGTTTTCTCGCATTCGTTTTTTGTTGCCATAGAACCGTCTTTTAATTTTGTATATCCGGTCTTCATGTACAGTGAACGCTTCAATAATTGCGGTATCTGTGAAGCATTAGGTTCTTAGAGTTGCTCATGGAATCTACAAAACAGAACTATAGGAACACAACACTTCAAAGATACAGCAACTATTGGACTGTTTACTCTAATGATTTGCCAATACATAATTTCGCAAACAAAAAAACCGCATAAATGTACTCAGAACGATGTAATTTCTATAATCAGATTTCAATCTGGTTTTGATTCAGTAAATCAACCCTACAAATTTGCTCATTTTTTTGTGTAATCCTTTTAGTATTCAGTAGCACAGTATCGTAGAAGTTGGTTCAGTTCATATACCATTATACAGGTTCCCTCCACTCGTTAATCCGACGACTCGATACTCTGGATGCATTCAATCTGTGTAAACATGCATTCGAACAAGCATTTGAATACATTGTGCTGCCAGTTTTCAAACTTGTGCTGTTGATTTTGATTTTTTAGTCACATCGTTGACCAAATGACTAGATTTATTGAACAAGATTAGTACGACAAAAGTTCAAGTGATTCTGTTTGAATACGTCTGAGTAATAGCGGTGAAACATTGCTGAAGTAGTGCTGCCCTCTACTTACGCTTGCAAAATCCGTACGTAATCCTTGCGTAATCCGTACACCTCATACAAAAAACCAGCCACACGTTATCTTACAAAATGCCTAACAAGTACGGGTTTTGATCCTGTGTGAATTTCAGTCCCCTGTTAAATAGTGATACAAACTTACAATATGTAATAGGACTAGGGTAAGCCCTCACTGATTTTCGACACAACACCAGTTTTTGACTCATCAGTACAAATCGTACCATTTTTGTACGATAGGTTGAAAATTGGCACAGAAATCTTCTGGATCAAATACTTTTGTTTTAACCTAATACGGCTATGTTCAAATCCAAAAAAAATATAAACTTATTATTTTTTTTATAGCCATTCTTTAATCTGATATTCATCATTACATTATTACAGAAATACAGTAAACAAAGCTATGAAGCAAAATGACTACCAGCAGATCATAAACCCCATTTTTATTGGATTTTTCGGAACAGAGGAGATATGGTATTCGGTTTGTTTTAATCTAAAAAATATGTTATCGGTTTTAATCATAACATTTCTTTTTAACCCATGTCATATTATACTTCAGTAGAAAATCAAACACATGTGCTGCAAGTAGAAGAACTTGGTTCAGAACAACGCTGATGGAACCAAACATCACATCGACAACATTTCGATCATCCATTTCCGTTTTCGGTTGAGCTGAATAAATCTCCACAATAGAAGCACAAAATATCATTCACAACATCAGCAACTTGTTTTTTACGACCCCTTTTTTTGATGCTCTTAATAGCTTGTGTTGCACTTCTAGTTCTCAGTTGCTTCCGGTACTCATTCGATGTCAGTTCTTCTGCACAAGCCTTCCGTTTACCAGCCTTTTTAATAACTTTACTTGGTTTCATTGATTCAGGTTTGTGTACAACAGAAGAACTGCTCAATTCGAAGCCTATTGTGTTTGATAGCAAGTAATCAGACTGCTCTGGTAGATCTGCAGAATCAGCTGTGCCTGGTCCGTTTGATAGCGTCGACTGATCAGGAATTATTATTTCAAAAACTTCACCGTTTTCCCCAACTTGATAATACAAATTAGGATCCAATTTGAGAACTTCTTCCTGAGGAACATAATACAAAGGATAATAATCACCGGGTCCTAGAACGATGGGCTTACCATCTCCGAATTCTCCAAATGAGAAATTTATCTTGGAATCCTCTTCAAAAACTTTTTCCTGGAAAATACAATTCGAATTATATGTATCCTGTTCTTCGATGATGGATGTTTCTCCTCCGTTTCCGTGGGTAGTATTCATAGACAAGAATTGCTGGCTATCTGCACTATTATTTACCTCAATAAAGATAAACGAAGTATTTGGATCATGCTCCAGTTTATAAACTGAATCGATCGTCAAAATTTCGTTCGACTGAAGCAAAGAGCCATCAACTATTGTGACTATTTCCGTATTTTTCGATTCATTGAGTGATTCTATGTTGTTTTTGATGTCAGGATGTTTCACTACAATCTGTTTTTCATGGTTAGAAAGATCACCGTTACCTGTATCATTATTCCAATTAAAATCAATCAGTTCAACCTTGTCTGGTTTTTTAATCACTTCCAGAAGCTCCTGAGCAGCAGTGAAATCATCGTCTGAGAATAAATTCTCATTAAAAGGGTAAACTCCGGTAGCACGGAACCCGCTCAAAGCATTTTTCACTGTCGCCGCTCCAACAAATGCTTCATTCACCAAACCAGCTACGTTTTGAATGCACACAGACTTACCTGGGTTCTTCTTCATAAAGTTGTCGATAGCTTGGGAATAATACTTTTTTAAAGGACCCATCACTGCAACATCCAACGGTTGTAACCTGTGCGAAGTATGTGGTGGTATAGATATAATTTTGACGTGACTCTTACTTGCCCGCTCCAGGAAGCTGATATTTTTGGTGTGGCTTGTATGGCCATCGAGGATCAATAGTACCGGACGTTCAGCAGAAGGTTTGACGTGCTGCAGGAAGTGTTCAAACCATAATGAACAGGTGTTGAAGTTGCTCCATCCACTTGGATGACACAGAAAAAGAGAGTTTTCTGGGGCACCGATTTTGAGGTTATTATTCATCCTGACTCTTGGAAACACAAAATCAGGAGGCACGAAGGTGCCTGATCCAGACATAGCCATAATAACGGTTGTGTTCGTGCCTCTCTCGCCTGATGAAATTCCGGCCACTTGACGCTGTCCTTTTTTGGCAAACACTTTCCAGGACTTGTTTTGAACCTGAAAAAGAAAATTATGTAAACTAACACATCCAAAGAAGTAATCGAAATAACCATACTGTGCTGAAACCTGTTTCGTCTACGTTCCAAACTTGTCCGGGGGAATAGTGGCATTCTGTGTACATCGTCTGAAGGAGCTGATAGAATGATTGCACAGCATCTTTATTGAATCCCTTGATTCGAGCTAGCGAGGTATTTTCCGCCTTCCGTAGTTTGAGCTCCGGATGCCTTGTTAGAAATGATCGGAGCCAATCAGCTCCAGCTCATCCAAGTTCCAGTTTGAACGGGTGTTTGATCTCCAGTTTCTCTGCGGTCTGATATGCTAGTGCTCCGATGTCTTTGTGTGTTAGCCCAAATCCGGAATTTGCCATGCGGATGATGTATTTCCCCAGATTCCCTTCTTGTGCTGGAGTAAAAACAGTCCTGAAGTTTCCCATCTGACTAAGTTCCAGTCGACCGCTTTCTGCTTGCTTTTCCAAATACCGATACAAGGTTTTCTTAGGAATGCAATACATTTTGGCAGCAGCTGTGATAGGTACACCCAGTTTAACGGCATTGATAGCCGCTTTTAAGCTTGTCTTTGTCCATGACTGCCGTGTAGTTTTCCGCACATATTTTCTTCCCATTTAAAAAATTTATTATGTGATTTCACAGCCTAAACACTTCAAACCAATACTCAGTACTGAATAATCAACTCAAACAAAACGTCAAAACAAAAGCACAGTGGGCTCAAAAATAATTTTCTACTGTAGAATAGTGCAGTCTTGTAAAAAAAAACCTGCAAGCAGTATAATACTTGCTTGTCAGGAACTTATGCTATGTCTGCTTACGTTAATTGTTCAATAAATACATTTGTGCTTAAAAAACAACATTATAATACATTCACTGCAATTTCCTCACATTGAAAAGCTATTCAAACCCACTTTGTGAACAATGTTGACAAAGCAAAGGTTTTGTTTGCTTGGTTTTTTTCGCATTGACGATTCTTAACTCAAATATGAAAAGGGCTTAAATGGTGTTAATGTTTATCGACGGCTAAGTTGTTATTCAATTATCAATCGATGTACGTTGACAATTATTAGTGTATATAGTAAAGTAGGTTATTTTCATCAGATGAGAACTATCATAACGTAATTCATCAATAAACAACAGCATCATTTAATATCAAATGATTTTCCGGAAATTATATTTTTTGATGGCGTAGTCACGGTGCGTTCTGCCACAGTTTTTGTTTAGCATAGTTTTGTCTAAATATTCCGAAAATACGTGGAATTTCTGAGAATTGTTGACACTATCTAAAGTTTTTGTTGTGTGCGATAAATGTGAAGTGAATTTATTATGAACGATGGATATTACGGCATGGTGAGAGCTTATTTTAATAACACTATTATTTACATGTGAGGTACAGTCATTACAATTTCTTCAATTTTGATCATATTTTGGTGTATTTAGTGCCTTATTGTACCACAAAATTATGAGTTATGCTGTCTTGTGTTATAATTGATAAAGTATCATTCCATTGAAACTAGAGTTTTGATGATTTGAATATATGTATTGAGTGAGTCATTCTACCCCACCAGTGCATTTTGTACTGTTCTCCCCTATTGACCGTAGTTGCTTGTGGAGCCCACAGTAGGCACGACTTCCACTGATAATCAACCTCCCGGATCTCACGGCTGTTATCGTTGTCCGCAGTAACCAGTGAGCCGAGACAGACAAATTCATCGACTACCTCGAACTCATCGCCGTCGATCGTTACACTTCTGCCCAGCCGGGTCCTGTCGTGCTGGGTTCCGCCTGCCAGCACGTACTTCGTTTTGGACGTATTTATCTTCAACCCAATCTTCTCTGCTTCGCGCTTTAGTCTGGTGTACTGTCTGCCACCACCTCAGATGTTCTGCCGACAATATCCACGTCATCGTAAAAGCAGATAAATTGACCGGATCTGTTGAAAATCGTGCCTCGTATGTCAAACGCCGCTCTTCGCATAACACCTTCAAGAGCAATGTTGAACAGGAGGCAAGAGAGACCATCACCTTGACGAAGCCCCCTGTGGGATTCGAATGAACTCCACTCGATATCCTCACACAGCACTGGGTTCCATGTTATGTGTATTCCTAGAGCAAATGAGCAGCTATTAGTTTAATTTAATATCAATTTTTTTTATATTTAATTAAGTGGAATTCAGTAGTTTTTAATTCTATGTAAATGAGGTATACGTAAACAAAAAAAACTCACTGTCAAACTACTATTATCGCTTTTGTTCAGATATCTATAATTTAAAGATGTCTGCTTAGATCAATATCACAGAAGCACTTAACGTGTTAAGAATGGATTCATAATTATTTAAGCCGGTAGTGTATTTGATTTGTTCGTAGACGCCATATGCTGAAATTTTGCAATACAATGTGAGATTTTAAAATTTCACTCGTTCCTCCACAGTTTGAATTTAACATGAGCCTGTAACGATTTTTTATTCTTGGGATGAATCAGAAATTTGATTCTGATTTAAAAATAATTAAACATACATTTTTCTCTTACATGTTCTGAAGCAATGCTCTATTCTCGAGGATTTAATCATGGGCGTTTATAATTTTCCAAGTAGAAAAGAATATTGATCTAAACTTATTCCAACACGATTTTCAGATTATTTTACTTCTCAATTTTGATCAAGAATGTTTGGTTGGTAACGCTTTCCATTAAAAATAAAGTTATCTTCGCATTCATTTAAACATCGTTATCATTTACTTTTATGCAACGCGATTTACAGTATGTGAAAGTTTTACAAAATGCTATTGCAACTCTGTAGAAAAAATGTCAAGTTGCAAATAGGCTCCACCCTTGCGATTTTTCTGTTGCTATTGTGTGTGATTTTGAAGGACATAGCGCTGTCTATCCCAATTTGTTACAAAGAGATGTTTATCACTTATTGAAACAAGTTGTGCT